>RYZW01000595.1:0-28837 GCA_004367215.1 Colletotrichum trifolii
CTAGTACCTGATTTCTTAGGTATGGTTGTCGGGACTTAGGTAGAGCCGGAGTTAACTAGCTAGGCGTAGCCTGTAATAATAAGCTAGTATTAGTATAAGTACTATTATTAGGTAATATCTATAATTGAATTTAAATATAAGGTAAAGAGTTTAGATATTATTAGAAGTATAAAGTAATAGTAACTAAATTGAAATATGTAAACCTTCTAAGTTAAGAATATAATCCCTAAGATAATATTAGAACTATAAACTTCTAACTTAGAAATATGCCCCCTAGGATAATATTTGGCTTATTAAAATAGCTAATAGAATCACTTTCCTTCTCTCTCTCTAGTATGTTATTATTGTACCTTTGATATTAATATTAATCTAATCAATTTATTTATTATAATATTCAGTTATCTATTCTTTTAATTTGAAATCATTCTATAGTCTATTTAAGTATTTCTAGTATTATCTGGGAATCTTTGAGTATACTAGTTTCCTAATCACATTTTAGAATAGGTTTCCTAAAAATGAAATCTAATAATATCTATATATAGTATTTTTAAATAAAATATTTTAGAAAGAATATTCTTAAATGTTTAGTTGTTAATATTTAGGGAATAAAGATTGTAGGATTAAGGTAACTAGACTATTTCTACCATATAAAAGTTTATTTGTCATAGATTATTTCTAGATGAAATTAAGAGTTATATTTAATTTACTTATTTCACTATATTATTTAGGATTTCTTTAACTTGTTTAGGGTATATATAAGTAACTCCCAGGTATTTATTATTCAAGATAAATCTTTAGGTTTACTTTTTATATTTATATTACTCGATAAAACTAATAATTTAGTTTCTCTAATATTACCAATATTTGAAAGAAAAGTAAAGAAATAGAACGACTTTTTAATTTATATTATTTATTATAATATTAAAAGAATAGTAATAGTAATTGATAGAGAAACTAGTTACTAAAGATAAGTAAAAGAAATAAAAGATTAATTTTGAACTATTTCCTTCTTATATTAAGAAATTAATTAGAGTACGTAAGTATACTACAAAAGAACTAATCACTCGAAGAATAAAAATGTAAAGAATTATAGGACTACTATTAGAATAATAAGTAGAGTTAATTTAAATAGTAGCTATATTATAGAATATATTTCTAAATATTTAGAATAACTAGACATTACTGAATAAAATTAAAGAGGCTTAGTACTAATAGTATTTTTTTTAGTAAGTATTAGAATATATTCGAAGCTTTTATCAAAACTTATAATTTTACTAGGAATAGACTTATATTTATAGGTATTAAGTTTACCTAATTAAGAGATATTATAAATGAAATACTCTAAAAAAGGTATTTAAAGTTAAATTAAAAGGATATATTGAATACTTAGTAGGTTATATTCTAAATATTTATAATGTCTATAAAATGTAAAGCCCTGGTTTTTTAAACGTTATTATGACCTAAAATGATAAGTCTAACGAGATAAGGTTTTATTTAAAATAAAACGTATATAAAATACTAATAAAAGAAATTACAAAACTAGTAGTTAAATTATTTATTAAAGAATAAGAAAACCCTATTATTTAAATACTTAGAGATTTCAAGATAATAAGAATATTTAATAGAAATACCTCTCTTCTACTAACTATTCTATTAATACTAGAAATAGCCTAAAATATTAAACTAAGTTGAGAGTTAGTCTTGAAAACTAATAAGAGACATTTAATTATACTTAAACTAATACCTAAACTATTAAAACTAATCTAGACTTCTGATTGAGTTAAATTATATAAAATAACTCTAGGTAAAAATTAGAATTAAAGAAGTATACTAATAACTAGAAAACTAAATAGTATACTTAAAATACAAAATCTAGCTAGTTAAAAGGGGATATTTATTTGAACTAAATATAGAAGTACTTACTTTAGGATTTCTATTTAACTAATTTAAGGAAAGCCAAAACATAGTTCTAGATTTTAATTCATTAAACTAGAACTTTTCACTATTTAAGAACTTAATTAATAATATAAAAACAAATAATAATAGTATTTTGAGCTAGAAATTATTATGAATAATTATATAACACTCTTGAAAGAATATAATAGTAGTATTTTATACCTTATAGAATATAAATAGAATAGTTTTACTAATATTTATCTATTTAATTAGTAGTGAAAGGTAGATAAAAATAATCTTAACTTTTTAATAGTATTTCTTATTATTTAAAATGTAACATTAAAAAAGAAAGATTTTTATACCAAGATTGAAATATATTTTAATTAATTAGTCATACTACTAAAGACTTAGAATGATATTACTAATATACTAGAGTTTCTATAAAAGGTTTTTATTAATATAATAAAAACTGAAATTATAAAGTTAAAAAAGAAAAGTATTTAGTAAGAGATAGATTACTAGCATACTAAAACTAAGCCCTTTTCTCTTAAATAGGTTTCGATTTAAAAAATAGATATATATAGTTTATTAGAATAGTATAAAGTGAAGATTAATATATATAGGAATATATAACTTTTTAATTTACTATAAATTATATATATAGCAATATTAGCTATTTAAACCGTTCAAATAAGTATAAGAATTATAATATAATTTAACTTTAAAGTTACATAATCTAATAGTACTCATATATTTTTAAATACTATAGGAAACTTTCATAGACTTCTAATAATAGTAGTTGTATTAAAGGTCTCTGATCTATTTCAAGTTATATGCCTCTCCGGGACCAGGTCTCTGATCTATTTAAAGTTATATACTTCTCCGGGACCCTTTAAAGGTAATTATACCTAGTTATCAGCTCTTGCCTTATTTACCCTATAGATACTACTAGTACTAAGGAACCGTTTAAATAGAGAAAACCTTAAGTAGGAAGATACGGTTAGTTAATATAATAGCTAATAAATATAGGAAGTATAAAGTGAAAATATAAGCCTATATCTATTATATTTACTCTTTAAAGATTATAGTTACGTAATACTAATACTAGCTAGCTAGTAGTATTTATTACTAACTATTACCATTAATAGTCGCTAGTTACTAATAACTAGCAGCGGTAAATACTAATAACTAGTAGCGGTTACTATAATTAGTTTACGTAATCGGAAAGCATATACCTACTAGTCACGCTTACTTACCGTAGGATTCAAACCTACTACTCTTACTATAATAGTAAGAGCTAGCTAGACGTTAAACTACTACGTCAAGCGAGTTAGACTTCTAATAATAGATATATTACTAGATAGATTTAAAATTATAAAACATTATATAAAACTTAAATAAGTTTCTTATAGATTTTGAAATATATTTTTTCTTTAGTATAAAATCTTTATATTATACTAAAATATCTAACTTTTAGCTATATTTAGAAAAGTTTTATCTATTTGAAAATAAAAGTATAGATATCTAAATTTTATTCTATATAGATAATATTAAGGAAGGGCTGATAAATTACTCTCTACTATAACTATTAGTAGATATATTACCCCCTAAAGTATAACTTTAGCTTTCTTACCCCCTTTACTAACTATTATAGTTAGCTTTTAGTTAATCTAAAGCTAAACTTCTTGTAACTATAATAGCTAGTATACCCACTTTATATTAATTTTCTTAATAATAAATAACTAATAATTCTTTCTATAATAACCTTATGCTATTATATCCTTATAGTTTTATAGCTATGAATAATTCAAATTCAAATATATTAAGATATTTAATTACTACTAACTATAAGTATTCTATTTAAATAATTATCATAACTTTAATATCTATAATTTCAATATCTCTATAATAGACTAAACTTTACTTACTTTTAAAATAAGAGTTTATACTACTAATATAAAAATACTCTATTACTAATATAAACTAACTTATGATTTTGATATAAATATAATAAAACTTAATTTACTTTTATTAATAAATAATTTTAAGAGGGATTAATAGCTTACTTTCTACTACAACCATTAGTAGATATATTACCTCCTGAATTATAATTTTAGCCTTTCTACCCCCCTATAACTACTATAGATAGCCCTTAGTTAATCTAGGGCTAAATCCCTTATAGCTATAGTAGCTAGTATACCTGCCCCGTATTAACTTTTTTAATAATAAACAACCAACAACTCCTTCTACGATAACCTCATACTTTTATACCCTTATACCCTTATAGCTATACATAATTCAAATATCTCGAGATATTCAATTACTACTAACTATAAGTACTCTATTCGAACATTCATCACAACCTCAATATCTACGACCTTAACATCTCCACCAAGCCTTACTTACCCCCGAGATAAAACTTTATATTACTAATACGAAAATTCTCTACTACTAATATAAACTAACTTATAATCTCTATATAAATATAGTAAGACTTAGTTTACTCTTATTAGTAAATAATCTTAATATATTAAGTATAGCTAATATATNAGTATTAGAAGAGTTTTTAGTTAAAGGATCATAACTTAGATCTTTTAAATAATAGTCTATATAGTAATATAAACCTTACCTATATATCTAAACCTTTTCTAGTTAAGGTTTTTAGCTATACTCTTATAATTCTATTACTTCTACTTAATCTTTTAAGTAATTAATATAAATAAGAATATCAAGTAGTAACTAGTATTATAGAGAGTAGTTACCTTATAAGCATGGACCCGATATAAGCCTTAATAAGCTTTAATAATTAGTACTTAACTTAATAGAAATATATAGCGAGACTACTACTATTATACTATATAATTACTAGGTATCAAATAAATAAAATAATAATAATAATAGGATAATTACTTTAAGGGAAAATAACCCTAAAGAGAGATACCTCCTATATACTACTCAAGATAATTTAAAGTTTAGTATTAATATGAGCTTTTACTAATAATATATCAAAAATATTAAGAAGGGGTAATTATTAGAGGATATTATATAAAATATATTTTATAAGAGGGAATATTTATTTCCCGATATAGGAGGAAGAAATAGAATAACTTCTACTATACTTTAAAAAACTAAATAGTTACTAGGTTTTTAGTAATTAATACCTTAATTCGATAAGTAATCCTAAGTACTATCCTAGCTACTATTCCTATTTAAGTTAGATCTAATAAGTATTATAAGCTAAATACTTAAAACCATATAATCTTAAATAATAATATACTAAGAATAGATATAAAAGTAGCAGGAAGCTTATAAAGTGTAGACTTCAGCTCTTATCTAATAATTAGCTAAATACTTAGTAGTATTTAGACTACTTAAAAATTAAGAGAAACTACCTTTATATAACTATAGAATAATAAAAGAAGAGTTTATAGTTAAATAAATTAATAACTAGATTACTACTATTAAAGATAACTACTAGATCTAACTAGGTAGCATAATTAACTAATAAATCTAGTAAATACTTATAAAACTAGTACCCCAACTCTAGATAGAATAGAGAAACTATAAAGCTAGCTTAGAGGATAAACCCGCTTAAAATAATTTTATTATATTTATTTACTAATAATATATCCCGCTTGACGTAGTGGTTTAACGTCTGGCTGGCTCTTACCGTTTACAGCAAGAGTAGTAGGTTTGAATCCTGCGGCGGGTAACCGCGACCGGTAGCTATATACCTTCTAATTACGTAAACTAAACATAGTAACCGCTACTAGCTATTGGTACTTGCCGCCACTAGCCGTTAATAGCTAGTAACTATTAATAGTGATAGCTAGCGGTAAGTACTACTAGCTAGCTAGTATCTAGTATTATGTAACCTACTATGATCCTTAAAGAGTAATTATAATAGATAGGCCTATACTTTCCCTATTTGTCACCTATTATATTAACTAACTATATTTGCTACCTGAGGTTTCCTCCGTTTAAATAGTTCCTCAGTACTAGTAGTATCTATAGGGTAAATGAGGTAAAAGCCGATAACTAGGTGTAACTACTTTTAAAGGGTCCCGGAGAGGTATATGACTTTAAATAGATTAGAGACCTTCAATACAACTACTATTACTAATAATATATTAATTTAGAAATATAAGAGAAGCTATATAAGTAGAAGCTTAAGGAAATATAATAAAGAAAATACTAGTTACCTATATAGTATTACGCCAAGTAATTAATATTATACTAGAACTTAAATATACTTAAATTTAATTAGAGTAAAGGAGAAGCTTTTATCTATTTCTACTACCTATACTTAGGCTTAAAAAAAGAAATAGAGAAACTTAATATCCTTATCCTAAAAACTAGAGATATCGTAATAGAAACTAAAAAACTATAGGAACTCTAATAATACTATACTAGTAAACTAATATAAAACAAGAAGTATAAGTAAACTCATATAAGCTTATAGCTATTCTAGCTACTACTACCTTTAAGAATAGTAAGCTAAATAAGTCTATTAACCCTATTAATACTAAGTAGATAATAATAAAATACTAGTAGGTTAAGTAATACTATATTTACCCTAGGTTAGAAAAATATATATATATTAATTATACTATAGATTACAGAAGTATATTTCTTATATAGTAAGATAAAATATAGAGCTATAAACTATAAGTCTAAACTAAATATAAACTTAATACTAATAGGTAGCTAAGAGCAGAGTACTATAGGCCTTTATACCTTAATCCAGGCTATTAATACTAGCCCCTATATTAAAGAGATCTAGAAAAACAAATAAGTATAGAGATAAAACTAATAATCCTTATACTAACTAAGAAATTAGTTTTTATAAGGAAAATAACTAAGAACTTAGTAATTATTCTCTAAAATACTAAAGAGAAAAAAATAGTAGTAAATATAGATTTATACTTATAAGTAAACCTTATTAGTAAATAGCTAGTGATATTACTAAAACTAGTCTTAGCTAAAATAACTATACTTATTTTAGAAAGATTTAATAATTTAGTATTAAAACTAGAGAAATATTACTAACTAATATTTTTTCTTATAAACTTAAATAAATACCTATACAAATTATACTAATTATTTACTAGTATTTACTAGCTAGAAAGATATATAGATTTCCTATTAAAATAGGATTCTATAAACTAAGAAAATATTATAATAGATACCTAGACAAATACCTAGTATTATAAATAGATATCTATTACTAAACTAGAAGTATTCACTTAAAAGATTATTAAGAATAACAAGACTACTTATATATTATATATTAGTAAAGTAAATAATAACTTTAAAGCTTATATAGAAATCCTTAGAGAAATAAATAAAATTATTATAACTATGAATATCCCTATAGAACTTATAAGTAAATAGGAAATATTCGATAAGGTTATAACGAAGTTAGTCCTAGTCCTTAAAAATACTAAGTATACTATTAAACTAGAGCTAGGTAAAAAGTTACCTTATAAGTTTATATATTTACTAAATAAATAATAACTAGAAAAGTTAAAAATATATATTATAGAAAACCTAGTAAATAGATATATATAACTATCTATAAGTAAAGTAAGTATATTAATCCTTTTTATTCTAAAGAAAAATAGCTCCTTATAACTATATATTAACTATAAAAGTCTTAATAAAGTTATAATTAAGAATTAATACCTACTACTACTTATTAGCAAGCTTCTAGATAGACTTTAGGGAATAATATAGATTTTAAAAATTAACCTTAAAAATACTTATTACTATATTAGGATTAAGCTAGAAGATTACTAAAAAATAATATTTAAAATATAGTATAACTACTATAAATATATAGTAATACTATTTAGTCTTACTAATATACTAGTAACTTTTCAGGTATATATTAACTATATACTTACTAGCTTAATTAATATATACTATATAGTATATATAGATAATATTATAGTATATATAATAAGTACTAGAGAAAACTATACTAAAGTACTATTATAAATACTTATTAGGCTATATAAAGTATATCTTTTTATTAAGTTTTCTAAATATAAGTTTTATATAGAAGAGATAAACTTCTTAAAATATATAATTACTCAGGAAAATATTAAAATAAACCTAATAAAAGTCTAGGCTATTACTAAATAAAACTTACTAGAAATATTTAAGGAATTTGAGGTATTCTTAAGCTTCTATAACTTCTACTATAAATTTATTACTAATTACTTAGGAATAATAATACTATTTATAATATTCCTCAAAAAGGGAATAGAAAAAAAAATCTTCTTATAACTAGAAGATATAAAATCTATATTCTCAGTACTATAAAATACCTTCTACTTAATAACTATTCTCTAATACTAAAACCCTATTAGAGAAACTAGGGTAAAAATAAATATATCATAGTAAGCAATTTCAAGTATCTTATTACAAAAAGTAGAAAACTAGTAATAACTAGTTACTTACTATTTAAAAAAACTTAGTAAAGTAGAGTAGAGATAGGGAATAGGGAATAGGCTAATAAAAACTATTAGCTATTATTAAGAGTTTCGACTACTAAAAATACTACTTAATAGGATTCTTAAAGAAGTTTATAGTCTTAATAAACTATTAAGCTTTAATAAGTATTATAATAGCACTAACACGGGATTTTCAGGGAAAACTTACCTACTAGATCTATAAATTCTTAGTATTTAATTTCAATCTAAAATACTAGCTTAAAATTACTAATCTAAAAAATAAACTATCTAAATAACTAAACTATATAAAAAAAGAAGTAAAGTACTATAATATACTACTAACCCTTATAGACAAATTACAACTCACCAAGCTATTACTAGTAAATACCTACTAAAAAGTTACTAAAACTAAAAAGAACTCAGAATTAATAAAAGCTTTTACCTAGATAATATAAATACAGGAAAAATACCTTAATATAGAAGCTAGACTTAGAAATAGAAACTACTTAACTTCTTTAAAATACTACTCTACTAAGGATACTAGAAAAATAGTAATAGTTATAACTATAATTACCTATAATAAAAATATATATAAGAAAATAGGAAATACTTAATAAATACTAGTAAGTAAAATTTCTCTAAAATACTATTTTACTAGGAATACTAGAAAAATAGTAATAGTTATAACTATAATTACCTATAATAAAAATATATATAAGAAAATAGGAAATACTTAATAAATACTAGTAAATAAAGAAAACTTATAAAAGACTAAGGTTATTATTCCAATATAGTATATCCTATATTTAGTAATAAGAAATCTTATAAAAAACAAAATAGTATACTTAATAAACAATTCTAGGAATATTAAATAAATTATTAAAGAACTATAAACCTATAATAAAAATTATTAAGTATATATAGAGAAAACTTAGAAAATAGCTAGTAAATAGAAAAAATACTTAGTAAATATAGAAAGAATACTCCTCTTCTAAAGAAGACTAGTTATACCTAATATAGAATCCCTAAAATATAAAATTATTTACTTATATTATAATAAAAATAAAATAAGTTATATAAATACTAATAAAACCTATAATTTTATAAAATAGAACTTCTATTAAAATAATATAGCTATAGATATATAGGATTATATAATATTATATTAAATTTACTAGGAAATTGAAATACTAAAATATAAACTATATAACTAGTTATAGTTTTTATTTATCTTAGTAAAACTATTTTAAGAAATTAGTATAAACTTTATTATAGGATTACTAGAAAGTATATATAGAGATAGTAGTATATATAATACTATCTTAGTAATTATAAATAGGTTTATAAAATTCGTAATATTTATTCTAATAATAAAGTAGATAATAGTTATAGAACTAGTAGTAATATTCTATAAAAAAATAAAGTACTAGTTTAGTATTCTAGAAAATATTATTAATAATAGGGATAAACTCCTTATTAGCTAATTTTAAGAAGAATTTATAGTAGAATAACTAATTAAATAATAGCTATTAATAGTATACTACTTATAGATAGATAGTTAAATAGAGTAAATATACTAGATATTAAAGTATTACTTTAGAGTATTTACTAGTAGTTTGCTTACTATTTAGGTAATATAATTTAGGGAAGCTATATTTATATATAATAATAATAGATATAATATTACTAAGTACTTACTAATAGGAAAGCTATATAGGTTCTACTTGAGAATAGTCAAATATATAACTAAGAAAAACCTAATAATATAGGGTATTGCAGAGTAAATTACCTATATTAGCTAAATATATTACTAGATAATGGAATATTAGTAAATAGTAATTAAAAATTCAACGAAAATATATAACTTAAAATATCAATTATAAATATATAATTAAGGAGTAATTTTTAAGTTTTTAATAAAAGATTTCAGGTTCAAATATAAGAAATTAGTACTAAAGTATATTGAAATCTTAATTACTAAGAAGGTAAAAGAATAAGTATATAGGGTATATCTACTAAAATAGTACTACTAGATATATAATATATTCCTTATCTTTTTACTAAAACTATAGATAAAGTAGTAAAAGGATAGTAATAGCTAAGTTATTTTTCTTAAGTTAGAAAATAACTTTATAGAATAAGAAGTAGAAGATATTATAGTAAAATAAAAAAAGGGAAATAATAAATACTTCCTTATTAAATAAACTAAGTAGTCTATAAAGTATAATATATAGGAAACTATAGCTAACCTGAGTAATATATAAGAAACTATTTAGAAATTTAAAAAATAAATAATTAAATATTATAAGAAATAGAATAATTAGGCTAATATTAATACTAATAATTTAGTAACTATATCTTAGAAGAGGGGAAGAAATAATCCTATTAATTACTTAGATAATATAAATACTAATCTAAGAAATATATCCCTAAATTAGATATACTAGTATATCTTAGTAATAACTTAGTAAAAGTATATATATAATAGAAATAATTATTATACTTAAAACTTAAACGTATTCTTATAAAAATATCTTTAACTTCTCTTTATAAGAATAGTGGGGATAACTAGTACTATTAGTATAATAAGGATAAGTATTAGTATTATAATAAGTATTATAAATATAATAGCTTACTAAATAGCTTTCTTAGTAGTAGAAGTTTTCCTTATAAAAATAGTTCTCTTAATTAGTATAACTTTTTAGGGAAAAGTAGATTTATAAATAATAAATTAGTAGTTAGAAGATATAGAAATAATAAGAGTAGATATAAAATTACTATAAGTTCTATATTTTTTAATAGGAAGTTCCTTATCTTCTTCCTTTTTATCCTCCTTATCCTTATCCTTATCCTCTTGTTCCTTATTCTTATTATTAGAAGAAGAATAATACTAATGGTTTACTAAGTAGATTTTAGAGGATAAGATATAATTAATAAGTATAAATAAGTTAATATTACTAGTAATAAAACGGGAAACCTATAAAAAAGTCTCTATAACTTTAGATTCTTTATTCTTATTTGGTTACTTTTGCTCTATACCTAGAATAGTATCTAAACTCTTTACCCTATATATAGATTTAACTATAAATTTTACCTAATAATAGTATTTATACTAATACTAGCTCGTAACTAGTTAAAATAGTAATGAAATTACTTATTATTATAAATAATTATACCCCTAGTTCTAATATTTAACCCTAAAGTAGTAGAAGACCTTATAGTAATAGTCTATATAGGGAAAGTTTTATTAAGACTAAAGCTTAATATATATAGCTAAAAGTAACTACTAAGATTATAGGGTTAAGAACCTTTATAAACCTCTTAAAGATAGAATAAAATAAAATACCTATTTCGAGATATAAGAGTTAGGCGTTCTGTAATCTATTATTCTTCTATATCTTTTATAATAGAACTAAAATCTCCTCGAAATCTATATAGCTACCTATAAAAAAAGAAGTATAGAATAAGTATAGAGATATCTAGCTATAACTATTATAACTAAAGTTATTATTTTATTAAAATAAATTTTAATAAAATTATCCCGAGTATTATAATTAATAAATAGCTTATAGATATTTAAAAGAAAATTATCTAGCTAACCTATAATTTACTATACTACGCTAATAATATCGGGGACTAGGTATTAATTAAGTAATACTTTAATATTAATATACTACTATAATACTAGTTACTAGATACTTTAGAGTATTATAATAACGCGATTATAGAAGCTTTAAAAGCTATCTAGCTATACTAGGAGTATCTATATTTATATAAGTATTATTTATAAGTTAGCTATTAGTTATAATTAATATATCAAGATCGTTTACTAATAAGAATAAACCGAGTCCTACTATATTTATATAGAGATCGTAAGTTAGCTTATATTAGTAATAGAGAACTTTTATATTAGTAGTATAAAGTCTTATCTCGGGGGTAGGTAAGGCTTAGTCTATAATAGGGATATTAAGGTTACGGATATTAAGGTTATAATAAATATTTAAATAGAATACTTATAGTTAGTAGTAATTGAATATCTCGAGATATTTGAATTATATATAGCTATAAGGGTATAAGGGTATAAAGGCGTAAGGGTATAAGGGTATAAGGTTATTATAGAAGGAGTTATTAGTTATTTATTATTAAAAAGGTTAACGTGGGGCGGGTATACTAGCTATTATAGCTATGAGGGGTTTGGCTCCGGATTAATTAGGGGCTAGCTATAGTAGTTAGTAGGGGGGTAGGAAGGCTGAAGTTGTACTTCAGGGGGTAATANGAAAATAGGATATAATTAATAAGTATAGATAGGTTAGTATTACTAGTAGTAAAATAAGGAACTTATAAAGAAGTCTCTATAATTTTATATTCTTTACTCTTATTATTATTATTATTATTATTTTTACTACTATTTTTAGAAAAGTATAGCGAATATAGGGTATACACCTAGTAAAATATAATAATATTAGAATTACGAGGGATAGGGTAACTACTAGTAATAGTAACAAAGTATAAAGGTATATTATACTTCGAATATTTAGTAATATAATAATAAAAGTTATTATTAAAATAAAGAAGTATAATAATAGGATAAATCTCAATACTTTTAGGGACTAGGGCTCAATAAGGATTATTGAGAAAATAAAGTAACACTTTTTCTAAAATATAAGTAGGACTATTATTTTAGAGATAAATAGGTTATATAGTAGACAAATAGCGAAATACTTTAGTTTTATCTTCTAAAGTATTAATCTATTTAATTAATTAGTAATAATAATATAATAAACTTTTAGTAATTTATAATAAGAATATATATAAGATATAAATATTTATAAATAGAAAACATTTCTTATAAACAAAATTAATCTATAATTAGCTTCTTCTTTATTACCCCCTTAAAAAGTTCTAAATAATTTCACTAGCCTTATATTACTTTACTAATAACTTAATAAGTATATAGAGAAATTTACTTTTATATTTAAAAATTATCTCTTACTACTTAAATATACAATAATAAATTATAGCTTAATTCTATATCGCCTAAATAATACTATATAACTTAAATAAAACCTAAAACATAGAATATTAATAATAAATAATAAGAAAATAGCAAAAAAATAACTTACTCTATAATACTTTTATTTATTCTTCTTATAAAGAATACACTTCATCAAATAATTACCAACAACACAAAACAGCTTCTTAGTATCAAAATAAAGTAAAGAAAGATAGCTAAAGCAAAGTAAATAGTTACCAGGCTAAAGCTAAAAAAAACCTTTATTAGTAATATCATCTATATTATAAATAAAAATGTAAAATATAGTAATAATAGACGTAATCTATAATATCTTCACAGAGTATATAGTATAATAATAAAAAGAAAAAAGAAGAATAAAGAAAAAAAAGGCATATAAAGAAAAAATGTAATAATAAACTAAATAGTAAATATAAAAAGGTATCTAAGTTAAATTGTTAGTTTATCCGGAGGGGATAATCGTATGCTATATGTGATCTCGTCGTATGGGTGCAAAAGGGTTCTGGTATTCGTTGTTGTTATTATTATATTATATGCTTACGCGTAGGTATATAAGGCTCTAGATCTATGGTATACTATGGTACTCAGCTATAGCTGGTGACGGGTATCGCTAGGGGGGATAAGGGTATACGGCTATATATGCTTTACGCCTATAGGGTGTATAGACACGTATGCCGTATACGTATAGAGGTATACGCGCCTCAGGCGTTAACGTATACCTTGCAGTATAGTATTACTAATACTAGTAATTTTTTCTTTTTGCTATATACTTTATATACCTCTATTTATATATAAAAGCTAGTACTAAAAATACTATAATCGCGTGCCAAAAACGCTATTAAAAATAGTATAGATAATAAGCGTAAAATAGCATCAAAAGTAATCCTTTTACCCCTTGCCTAATAATGTCCAAATACCCGTATTATCTACTCCGCTCGAGTTACCTATCCCTCTATTTAAACAATCACATAGTTCGAATTAATAAATCTCTCGAGGGTATAGTTTAGTATACTTTTCGTGAAAGCATTAGTAATATTATTATCTCTATTAATCTACTATACTTCATAGAATTCTCATTACTTATATAACTGCCTTAATACTATAATATTAATTATCAAGTACTTCTCTTTAGTAATACTAAGCTTTATAAAGTATTTATAGAATAAGTATAAGTTAGTATAGATAATTATTAGGATATAAGGGAGGTTTCAGTATTTAAGGATCTTCTTAAGTATTATAGTAATAGTATATACGAAGTCTATACTAGCTACTATAGTATAGATCTCTAAAATAAATATATTCCTAGTAACTTTTTTACTTTTAGTAGAAGAGTAGTAGATAAGGTTACTATAGAGGTTAAACTAGCTATTACTAGTTACTATCTTTTAGCTTAGGATTATCGCGAATCCTAGTTAAGATAAGAAGTTAGTATTATTAGTAAAAGAGCTATTAATAAAAGTATAGAAATATATTTTTAAGAAGTTAAGTAGTATAAAGTTAAAACTATAGTTAAAGTATTCGATTTACTACTTAAAACGCTTATTTAGAGTAGTAGTATTATTAATAGAGGGTTATTACTTTTACGTAACGCGTAAGAAGTTAAATAATACTTTAGGTTAGTATATCGAGGCGAAGTATACTCTCTATATATATTACTTAATATATATTTTCTTAAGTATTTTAGGTGTAGTATAAGTGTCGAGGAGTACTAGCTTTTATTCTTAGTATTTTTAGTATAAGTAGAAGGTATTACTATTAAAGCTTAAGATATTTCTATTAAACGTTAGAGGGGTAGTTACTATAAGGGTTGTTTTTGGTTTTGTTTTGAAAAAAGCTTTTTAGAGCTCCTTATTTTTATAGTATAAGAAAGTAGTATTAGAAAAACTAAAAGTATTATTAGTTTATATACCTATAAGGTTAAAGTTATTATTAGTATAGTATAAGACGAAGAAGTATAGGTTATATATAGATATCTCTATTTATAATTATTCTTTATAGTATTTAGAGTAGGTTACTTATTAGTAAGTACTAGCCTTAGTGAAACTATATAATAGCTTAATAATAATTATTATAAAGTCTAGAAGGTATTACTCCTTAAAATAGGATAGTAAATTAGCTATAATACGCCTTATAAGCTCTATTTTAGCTTAGGTATAAGCTTAGGTAATATCTTAAAACTATATTATTATACTTTTATGTTAGAAGAAAGCTAAAGCTATAGCTAAAATTAACTATTAGTTACTCTATTAGATTATTAGTAATTACGTTAATATTTTAAACTTACTATTATTACTAAAGCTTTAGATAATAAAGTACGATTTCTTATATACCTTATTTATATCTTTATTCTTAATCTTATTAATAATACGTAACTTAAAATACTTATAACTTTTATAGAGGATAGGGTTANAATTTAATAATCTTGATAATACTATTAATAATAATACTTTTAATTTCTTTTTTGATAGATTCCTTGAATAGTAGATTTAGTATTATAATAATACTTTTTTTAAAGAAAGTAAGAGAGAGAACTATATTTAACTATTTTTTAGTTATAAGGTATACTATAAAGTAAGGCTTGTAATTAAATTTCTAAGTTAGAGTAGTAATAGATTATCTTAGAAAGTTGAAAAGTATATTATAGAGGTTACTGATAATTTGGGGAGGTAAGGGATTATTACTAATAGTAGTAGAGTTACTACTATATATAATAATAGTGTTTTATAGTATTTAATAAGTATTCTAGGGTTTTTTGGGGATAATAATAGATAAAATTGGGATACTACTACGGGAGTATATATTTTTTAGTAATATTAGATATCTAGTAGGGGTTCTAGTATTAGGATCTAGGATATATATAGTATAGTTACCGGTACTTAGTAATATTACTATTAATAGTATTAGTATAAGTATTTAGTTATTTTTAAAGTATAGTTTTATAGTTATTATTTAAAATTCTTAAGGATTTTAAGGGAATTTGAGAATATATATCTTATTATAAGTAGTAATAAAGTAAAATAGGCCTTACTACTTATATTTCTCTTACTATATATATATAAGAAACTAAAATAGGAGAGCTACTATATATAAGATATTAAGGCTATTATATATTACTAAAGCTGTATTAATAGTATATTTAGTATAAGTATAGCGGACCGCTTCTATTATTTTCTAAATAGTATAGGTATAAGTAATAATATCTAGGGAAAAAGTAGAGTTATCTATGAGGTGCGGGTATACATTAAAAATAAACAATATAGGTATAAGGCTATTTAGCCTAGTAGTGTTGTTAATTACCTTATATGCTACCTGAAAAGATACTTCTCGAGTTACTATAGAGGTTTTATTATAATAAATCTTGTATATTTAGTAGAGGAAGGTATAGTAACGTTTAACCTTACCGATACTATTATATACTTTAATAAGTATTATTCGAACTATTAATCCTATAGCTTTTATTTCTAATCTGAATTTTTTAGATTAAAATGTTATTTTTGTATTAGTAGTGATAAAATCTAAAGAGCTTTAGTAAAAATTAATCTAGTATATTTTAAGGGTTTCTTATATTACTTTTACTAAGATATTTAGTAAGAAATAAGTAGTGTTAAATATTATAGTGATATTAATAATATAGAGTATAAAGTAGTTGTTAATATAGATAATATTAATAATAATTTTGAAATTAAATTTAATATTTTCTTATATAGTAAAATAAAAGTAGGAAGGGGTAATACTATATATCTAGTACTAGTAGTAGTACTACTCGAGAGCTTCGAGGGTATAGTATTTAATAGGATATCCTATTTTAGTGAGGATATTATAGAAATATATTATAGTTAAGTATTTAAATTAATAGTAGAGTTTCCATATTTCTAACTCTATAAGGTAGGTAGAGGTAAGTTTTTTTTCTTTATTGAGGAGTATCTATAGATACCCCTATTTTCGAATAATAAGTATAACCTTTTTACTTTAGTAAAGCTAGTTATATATATTATTAAATATTATACTAAAGTGATTTATATCTATAAAGTAGAGTAAAAAGCGGGTATTATATAGTATTATATAAAATATAATAATACTAAGTAGTATAGGAACTTTAATTATTCTAAGTATTATAATTAGGGTAGTACTACTAAAATAGATTATAACTAGTTTACTTTATAGAAGTATGAGGGTTATAGAGAAGTTAATTATTTACTTAAAAGCTATAAACTAGGAGTATTTAGTAGTTGAGAAATTAGTAGTATCTAAGTTAGGTAAGATCTTTTGAAAAATAGTAGTTAAGTAATAGCTCTTAAGTATAAAAGTAGATATAGGAGCTATATCTGTATTCTTAGTAATCTTAGGGGGAGTAGTATTTAATTTAGTAAAGGTATATAGTATTATTTAATTTTAGAGGATTTAAGTAATTTTATTTCTGTCTATAATAATAGGATACTTATTGAAATATAATATAAAGAATTATTTAGGGGTATTAGATATTATAGGGGTAATAGGGGTATAGTTTTAGAAGTTATATTATATTTAGTACTAAGTAATAAGCTTTTTACTTCTATTATCTTTTAGGGGTACTTAGAGATTATTATTAAGGTTATCTATACTTTCTTATTTAGCGAGAAAAGTCTAGTATATTACTAGAGAGAATACTTTTAGATTAGTAGTTAACTTATACTTATTATATAAAATATACTATTTCTTAAAGGTATACCTTATTGACTAGTAACCTATTTTACTATATATATAATATTTCTTATTAGTATAAGTATATATAGGGGCTAGGGGAAAGTAATATTTGTTCTGAGGTAGTAAGGAGTAGCTAGGGGTATAGCTATAGCTTTAAGTGTTATTTTGAGGTATATTATATATATAGTTAGTCTAAAACTATTCCTTAGGTATATTACTGTTATCTCTAGTACTTTAAAAGTATTACGACTTTTGGAGTACTATAGTATTACTTATAGCTAAGTATAACTAGTTATAGAGATTCTAGGAAGTTAGTATAGGGNAAGGCTAAAAAGTACTAATTAGTATTTTAATATACTATAATATATATTTATAAGTTAGTTATAGAAAGCTTTATTAGTATACTAGTTAGCTTTAAATGTCTTCTAGAGGTTAGTTAGCTTTATGATAAGTATCTCGAGTATTTCCTTTTTGTTCTAGTTAGGGTTATTAGCTATTATATTCCTAAAAGTAATATTTTACTAATTAGAGAAGTAAATCTAGTAGATTTTATTGTTTTTGAAGTATTCTTTAATTTACTTAGCTATTTAGTTAAAGTTAAGGTTTTAGTTAGTATTTATAAAGTTATTAAAGTAAAAATTAAAAGCTTGATCTTTTAGTATAATAGAGAAGATTCTAGCTTATATATAGTATAAGATACCGAGTTTAAAATAATAGTTATAAAAGATATTAACTTTAGTCTTGAGAATGTTATATAGGCTTCTACTATACTTTATACTTTTATTATATAACTTTATAAGGTTTATAGTATACTTGGTAAATAAGTTTTTAAATAGGGGAGTAGGGGAGGTATAGGAGTAATATTTAGGATAGGGATACTATGTATTACTATTATCTCGGTATACCCCTTACTAATAAGGAAACTTTGTATTATTCTCCTAGTAGTAGGAGTTTGCTATGCTATACTACCTAGGGATTAGTAGTCTTGCTAGTAGTAGTAGAGGTTATATACTATATATAAGTAGTAGATAAGGCTAGGTATTTCGTATAAGTGGCTAAGGTTGCTAAGTATCTCACGTAAGGCTTTTAGATGTCAACTAAGCTTTAACTATAAATATTAAGGTTTTAGCTTTAGGTTTAATAGTATAGGAAAATATTACGAGGTTAGGTATATTAAAGAAATTCTCTATTTATTTAGGATAATCTTTAAAGTTTACTTTGAGGTTTGTGAGATATTTTTTAGTTTCGTTAAATTCTTTGAAAGTCTAGTATTTAAAATACTTAGACTAGGTAAAGTAGTATAGTATGAGGTAGACTCTTTTTCCTAATATTTTTATATTTATTTTATAGTTAATAAAGTAGTTTTAAAAATACTAGATTATAGTATTATTAATAAGTTCCTATATTAATATAGGCTACTCGTTAAAGTCTATTTTGAAGTAGTTAAAAAGCTTATAACTATATATCTTTATAGTTTTGTACTAGTAAGTGTAAAATAATATAAGAGTAGTGACTTCTTTAGCGTTTACTTATGTAAGGTTATCGTGATTAAGCTTAAAGGATTATCTAAAGAGATCTATATTAATATACTTTTTAAGTAGTTTCGGGATTATATATTTACTATCTATAGTTATTTAAACTATTAATATGCTAAGGTTTACTCTAGTATTTAATTTAGAGTATAGTTTAGATATTTTCTAATAGAGGGATAGGTTTTTTGAAAAGGGGATAAATTTTAAGAAGGGATAGGGGTTTTCGAGATATTATATAGGTCTCTTAAGTATAAGAAACGTGGGATACTATAAATCCTATATATTAGGTACCTAGTAGTACTCTAAAGAGTATTGTGTTCGCTAAACGCTTTCTAGTACTTGCTAAAAGGTGTTATTTTTGTGAAGTTTACTTCTTTAGTATTTCGTAAAGTAAAGTTAGTATATTAGCTTAGAAGCATTTTGTCGGGGATAAAAGTGAAGTAATATTTGTGAAATATCTAAGTTAATACTTATAATCTCTTATTTTACTTAGGATTTTTAAATAAAAGTCGTGATTGCTTCTTCTCGCGTGAAAACTTTACTAATTTGTAGTATAGTAGTAATAGATAAGTTAATTACTGATTAGTATTAGTTTATCTAGAAGGTAATATATACTATATATGATCTCGTTGTATAGGTATAAAAGGGTCTAGTATTCGTTATTATTATTATTATGTTATATGCTTACGCGTAGGTATATAAAGCTCTAGATCTATAGCATAGTATTACTGCTACGGCACTTGGTTATAGCTAGCGACGGGTATTGCTGGGGAGGGTATAAGGGTATATAGTTATATATACTTTATACTTATGGGGTGTATGGACCTATATACTGAATTATATATAGAGGCGTATACGCCTCAGGCGTTAACGTATGCTTTGTGGTATAGCGTTACTGATAATTACTTATTAATATCCCTAATAATAAAGAAGAGGAAGAGGAAGATAATAATAATAAAGAAGAGGAATTCTAAGGTAATGAGGAGATATAGGATAATATTAGCTTTTTTGTTTAATTAATTTATCTAGTATTTTAGTAGTAAATCTAGTAGCTAGTTATATATACCCCTTAGGGGCTATTATATTACTCAATTTATAACTTATATAACTTTTCGCTACTAGTAAATTAATATTAAGTTATTATTCTCTCTAATATCTCTATACTATAACTTAACTTATATTATAACTTTATTATTAGCAAAGTTCTCTAAGGGTTCTTATATTAAAATATTATAACTCCTCTATTTAACTAATATATTATAGTTATATCCTCGCCTAAATACGTTTTTTACTACTAGTATCTCTTTAATATTATACTCCTTATAGGCTTTACTATCCTCTTTAGCTAAAACTAGGATAGGATTAAGTTATATATCTATATACTATTATAATAGTAATAGGTTATCCTCTATTTATTTAATAAAGTTAATATAGAATATTAAGTAGATACCTATAAGGATATCTAAAGTAACGTTTAATAGGCTTAGTATATTAATAACTTTATACTTAAAAAATACCTAGTTAAGTTTTTTATTTAGTTAATTTATTTTAATATAGCGTAGTAATAGCTATACCTTATCCCCTACCTAGAACTTCTTAGCTACTCGCTATATCCTATTCATACCTATCTCGTTATACTACTATATATATACTATTACTACTTAAACTATAGTAATACTATCTTTTAAGTAAAAAAAGAAAACTAAAATTTATTTTAAACTAGAATATATAGATTATTCTACTACTTCGGAATATAAGATAAGTATAATATTAAACTTATTTAAAAACTTATTTAAACTTATTCTAGTTACTAATAAATCCCTATTATTTAGTACTAACTAATAAATAATAATATAAACTAGCTAGTTTAATTATAAGAAAGTAATATATATTCGCAGAAAAACCTAGATCTTAAATATTACCCTCTCTATCTTACTATCTATCTAAAGATAGAATAATATTAATAAAAGCTACTATACCCCTATTAACTAGAATAATATTATCTAGAAAGTATTAACCTAGTTTAATCCGTAGTTAGTAATAATTAATATAGGGAAACTATAAAACTACTACTAAGTATTTTAGAACTTTTCTATATAAATTTTAGTAATTATAAATATTATAGCTTCGAGCTAAATATATTTCAATAATTAATCTATAATTACTATTAGGAATCTTCAATTACCCTCTATAGTAAATAATAATTCTATTATAAAGTTAATAGAAATCTATAACTAGAACCTATTAGGAATTAGGAGGGGTTATAAGAAGCCTTAGTAGTACCGCTATCCCTTATACGAGTACTAGCAGATATCGTATACCTATATAAAACGTTTAATATCTCTTAATATATTATCCTAATACTAGTCTTATAAAAATACTATAAATATTAAGTTAATACTAAAGTAGCCTAAGACTAGGGAATTATAAATTATTTAGAGAATTATTATTATTAGTAGCTTATACTTAGAAACCTAAACCTAACCCTAGTAGAGTAAAGTACTATTATTTCCTACTATATAATTAATTACTTATATCTATATTAAAACTTCTAGAGAGAATATTTTCGCTACCTAATAAATAGTATCTAGTTAAATTTTATATACTAGTATCGCTATAATTACCTAGTTCTAAAATAATAGTAATATAGTACCTTAAAATATAGTATATCTATCTAGTAATTTATTAGTAATATATTAGTAGTTATCCCTTACTAGTATAGCCCCTTCCTAGCTTCTTTCTATTTATATATTATAAATTAAGAATACTAGAAAAAACTTATCCTTATCCCTATAATTAACCTAGAAAAACTAGAAAACTTATATTATAAACCTTAGTTCTATTATATTATCTTAGCCCTATCGAGAAAGAGTATTAAGATACCTAGCGAAATAACCTAGGTAAAATTTCAAAATAAAACTAAATTCTAATAAAATCTCTATTTACCTAGCTTATCACTCTAAAATAAGTCTCAGGCTTATAAAGTATTCTAATACTTTATAGTTAGAGAAAATAGTAAATAGCTCTACTATATTTCATAACTCTACTAACTATACTTTTAAATATAATATTACTACTAGTAGTTCTTTATTATAAATAGTATAGTTCTACTAAACTAGTATAAGTCTAGCTAAATAATAGGTAATAAGTTATAGTATATTATCCCTATTTTCCTATAAAAAATAACTATTTAACACTATCCCTAAATAATCTACTTCTACTACTATATATTACTCTAAATCCCACTAAACTATAACTAGCTCTAAGATAAATATAAACTTAAACTCTTCAAATACTTACTAGTATATAGTATCCTAATAAAACAGTACCCCTTTCTATATTAACTATATAAAAAGCTTTATTAAACTAGAGAAATAATTAACTAAATTATAGTAAAAGTTTATAAAGTTAAAGAAACTCTAGATACTATAGATATTTTTAAAAACCTCCTATTCCTAGATAACCTTAACCTTTTTAGGGTTATAATAAATACTTTTCCCTACCTTAATAATAAACCCTAGATACTTTATCTATTTTACTAAAAATTCATATTTCTCTAAATCTAAATATAACCTAGCTTTTTATAGCTATTTAAAAACTTACTTAACTTTATCCTCATAGTTACATTTTAATTTATAATTATAGATAGAAATATCATCTAAGTAAACTATAATAAAATTATTAAAAATACTTCAGAATATATTATTAATATAATATTAGAATATTATAAATATACTTATTAGCTTAAAAAAAGTAATAAACTACTCGAATAAGCCAAAATAGGTCTAAAAAGTAATCTTATATTTATCTCCTTCTATAATACAAATCTTATAGAAAGCTACGCGAATATTAACCTTTATAAACTATATTACTTTAAATAATAACTATAATATCTCTTTAATTAGTAGTAAGAAGTAGTAGTTATAAATACTAATAATATTAAAAGTATAATAATCTACATAAAACTACTATTTCCCCCTAAGTTTCTTAATGAGGAAAACAGGTATTCTAGCTATAAATAAACTAGCCTAGACCTAACCTTTATCTATCAAATCTATAACCTAGTATTAGACCTCGAAGAAATACTCCCTTAATATATTATATAGTAGTCTTTATAATAAGTCTAGCTTAGTTCTATCTAAGTTCTTCTTTAGGTAAATATAATAATTAAAAGATCCCTTATATAGAAGAAAACTAGAAACCTTTTCTTTATTAAAAAAATCTATAAAAGAAGTATAAGTAGCTAGTAAAGTAAGTAGTAGCTACTCTAAGGTTATAGGTAAATAGTCTTTATAATAAGTCTAGCTTAGTTCTATCTAAGTTCTTCTCTAGGTGAATATAATAGTTAAAGGATATTCTATAAAGTAGGAAACTAGAGGTTTTATCTTTATTAAATAGGTTTATAAAAGAAATATAAGTAATAAGTAAGGTAAGTAGTAACTATTCTGAGGTTATAAGTAATATAACTACTAGGGTTATATTAATCTATACTAAGTTAGTTACTAATTATTTATATTTTCGTTTATTTAAACTAGAAAATATTATAGTTAGTAATTAAATAAGGTTTATAAATCTATTTATATATATCTCTTTTAATATATTACTAATAGCCTAGATAGTTAAACTACTAACTAAATCTATCTATATCTTATTCTTCGTAAAATCTAAAATTACCTATTAGTATTATAACTATAATTTCCCAAAAATAACTAAGTATATTATCCCTAAAATCATATAAAATAAAACCTCTAAAACCTAACTATTAAGGTTAATCTATACTTTAACTATTTTAGTAATATAAATCTCCTAGTTAATACCTAAAATAGTACTTAACTAGTATAGCTATAGTAATATAATAAATATAAAATTCTACTACTTTATAAATTCCTTACTAATTATTCTATAATAATTATAACTACTATTAACCTAGATAGAAACAAAAGACTTATTATTTATTAATATAGAAATTAAGAAAAACAGCTTATCTATTTATCTCTATATCTCTCTAGTTTTGTCTATTATTATAATATTATTTTTCATAGTTATACTAAATTACCCCCTAAGGAATCTCTTCTAGGGAACTAGGCTTTTTCCTTATTATCTATAATCCTTTTATCTAATTATAAAACCTAAATATTAGTATTAGAA
Organism: Colletotrichum trifolii; assembly: GCA_004367215.1. Classification (NCBI taxonomy): domain Eukaryota; kingdom Fungi; phylum Ascomycota; class Sordariomycetes; order Glomerellales; family Glomerellaceae; genus Colletotrichum; species Colletotrichum trifolii. The sequence continues at coordinate 24,750 of RYZW01000595.1, forward strand.
ATTACTAGTAAGTAAATAAGCTATAACCTATATTCTATAATAAAATAGTCCTTAGTATTATAATATATATGAATACTAGCTTATATATATACCTAGATAATTATAGAGTCTACCTAATAAGCTTTATATACCTTAGTAGGAAAAGCTAACTAGGGTTTACTAGTTATAGTAATATACCTTTTCGACCCCCTGTAATATTAAGGGGTAGTAGTATAGTAGTATTATACTAGTACTAAAATAGCGCGGGTTACCCTTATACCTATTATTTATATATCCCTATTCTAATTAATTATTAGTTCTAGCTAGGGAAAGGACTATAACTATTTATAGTATTATAACTCTATATTAAAAATCTCGAAATCTATTATAATTATATAATAATACTAAATAGTAGTATAATAATCTATTCAACTAATATTATAACTAATAGTAACTATCTAAATTTAGTAAAAGAGAGATCTATAGAAGTAGTTTAGCTTAATATCCCCTATTTAGTCATACCTCCCTACCTATCCTATAGCTAATTTAAACTTAACAAAAAACTTAGTAAATATTTACTTAAACTTTTAATAGAAGTAGCGAATCTTCTCGAAGGCTTAAGTATTATAATAGGGGTTCTTATAATACTTAGTAAAATACTAGAAAAATACATTAATATCCTATCCTAAGGAACACGACAAGCTATAGTATAGCTAGTTGAAAGACCCTATCCTAAGGAACACGACAAGCTATAGTATAGCTAGTTGAANATAAGTATTACTAGAAATCCTCAGGTCCCCTAATAAAAGCCTAATTAACCTCTAACTTATACTATATAGTTATCTACTATACAGGAAAATAGAAAGTATTACTATTAAAAAGGGTACTAATAGGGAGTAGCTTCTATTTCAGATTAGGTACCTATAATACCTATAAAGCCAAGTTATAATCTATTTAGAGTTTTATAAAAGTATCTCGAAGGGATTAGTTTTCATACTATATAGGAAAGTAAAAGGTATTACTATTAAAAGGGTACTAATAAGGAGTAGCTTTTACTTTAGATTAAGTATTTATAATACTTATAAAGCTAAGTTATAATCTATTTAGAGTTTTATAAAAGTATTTTAAAAAGATTAGTTTTCGTTATTTACTAGGTTAGTTTACTATTAATCTATTAGAAGCTTTATAGAGGGTTCCGGATTAGTAGTATTTACTATTATCTTTTCGCTATTTTCTATTTCTTTTAGTATTTACTATTTACTACTAAGTTAAATCTAAATAAGAAGTTTATTAATATTAGAAACTAGCTANCTAAGCTCTATACTTTATAATAGAAATTAGCTAAAAAAGTTAGTTAAATACTAAAAGGTATACTAGTAAGGCTAAGGAACTTCTTTTAGACTCTATAAAAGTTAAATTAGCTCTTTTAACTAGTAAGTCTAGTAGTAGTTACTTTTCTAATTAAATATATATTAGTATTAATCCTATTCTCCTCAAAAAGCTATCTAAAGTTCCCTTAGAAGTTTTCTTAATTACTTGAAGACTTTATATATTTTTGAAGAATATTATCTTTAATAGTTATAAAGTAATCTATATTACTAATTTAATAGACTTTTTCGAGAAAAGATCTTTCAAACTTAATAAGAAAATAGATTTAGTTTAATATAGTTCAGCTAACTTTCCTATAGTTAAATAAGGTAAAAGAATTACTGAGAATATCCTTAATAGTTTAAAGGGGAAAAATATACTTAATTTAATATTAGATAATATTATTTATATTAAAAACTTCTATATTAATATTATCTTAGAAACTCTATTTCTCGATAAGATTAAGATTTAATCTATAAAACTAAATTATACTGTTAGGTTTAGTTTAATTAAATATTTTATTATTATAAAATAGTTACTTAGAAAATATAACCTTGTTTTCCTCGAATATAAACCTATTTTAAACTATCTTATAATCTATTTAAATACTTCTAGTATTATCTCGGAATTGCTAAGTATTCTGTTTTCTTAATTATGCTTTAAGATAGTTCTCCTTAAACGAAAGTCTAATAATACCTATATATAGTACTTTTAAGTAGGGTATCTAGGATAGATTACTTTTAAGTATTTAATCTTTAATACTTAGGAAGTAAAGATTACAAAATTAAAATAATTAGATTATTTATACTACGTAATAGTCTATTCTTAATAAGTTATCTCTAGATAAATTTTAGAATTATATTTAGTTTACCTATTTTATTATATTACTTAGGATCTATTTAATTTCCCTAGGGTATATATAGGTGATTCCTAGGCTCTTATTATTAAGAATAAGTTTTTAGGTTTTTTCTTTTTATTTATACTACTTAATAAAACCTATAATTTAGTTTTTCGAGTATTATTAATATTTGAAAGATAGGTAAAGAATTAGAGAGGTCTTTCTATTTATAAGATTTAATAAAATATTAAGAGAATAGTAATAGTAATTAATAGAGAAACTAATTACTAGAAATAAGTAATAGAATAAAGGATTAATCTTAAGCTATCTCTTTCTTATATTAAAAAGCTAGTTAGAGTAAGTAAGTATACTAGAAAAGAACTAATTACTTAAAATATATAAAAACGAGAAACTATAGGACTACTATTTAAATTATAAGTAGAGTTAATTTAAGTAGTAGCTATACTATATATTATATCTCTAAATATTTAAAATAACTAGAAATTACTATATAAAATTAAAGAAACCTAGTATAAGTAATACTTTTATTAGTAGGTACTAGAGTATACTCTAAGCTTTTATTAGGATTTATAACTTTACTAGGGATAAATTTATACCTNTAGGTACTAGAGTATATTCTAAGTTTTTATTGAGATTTGTGATTTTACTAGGGATAGATTTATATTTATAGTTATTAAGTATACCTGCTTAAGAAATACTATAAATAAGGTATTTTGAAAAGGCTATTCAAGGTTAAACTAAAAAGATATATTAGATACTTAGTAAGCTACATTCTAAATACCTATAACCTATATAAGATCTAGATCCTTATTTTTTAGAAAGTTATTATTACCCGAAATATTAAATTTAATAAAATAAGATTCTATTTAAAGTAGGATTCACGCGAAATACTTATAAAGGAGGTTATAAAACTACTAGTTAAGTTAATTATTAAAGAGAAGGAGGATTTTATTCTTAAGATATTTAGAGATTTTAGAATAGTAAAAATACCTAGTAAAGGGACCTCTTTTCTATTAGTTATCCTATTAGTACTAGAAGTAGCCTAAAATATTAAGCTAAACCTAGAATTAGTCTCTAAGACTAGTAAGAGAGGTTTAATAATACCTAAACTAATACCTAAACTAATAAAGCTAGTCTAGGTTTCTAATCAGGAATAACTAAATATAATAACCCTAGGTGAAAATCGGAGTTTAAGAAATATACTAATAGCTAGAGAACTAGATAGTATATTTAAAGTAAGGGATCTAGCTAGCTAAGAAAGGATACTTACTTTAACTAAGAATAGAAGTAACCGCTTTAAGACCTTAGTTTAGCTAACTTAGGATAGATTAAAGTATAGCTCTAGACTTTAATTAACTAGGTTAGAATCTTTAACCGCCTAGGAAATAAACTAATAATATAGGAATAAGTAATAGTATTAGTTAGAGCTAGAGATTACTATTAGTAACTATATAGTATTTTTGAAAGAATATAATAGTAATATTTTATACTTTATAAAGCGTAAATAAGATAGTTTTGCTAGTATTTGTTTACCTGATTAGTAGTAGGGGCTAGATAAGNTTATTTACCTAATTAATAATAAGAGCTAGATGAAATTAATTTTAACCTTTTAATAATTTTCCTTATTATTTAAAATATAGTATTAAAAAAGAAAAATCTTTCTACTAAGATTTAAATATACCTTAATTAACTAGTAATACCTCTAAAGACTTAGAAAGATATCACTAACTTACTAAAACTACTATAAATATCTTTTATTAAAGTAATAAAAGCTAAAATTATAAAGTTAAAAGAAAAAAATACCTAGCGAGAAATAGATTACTAAGATACTAGAAATAAACCCCTTCTTTTTAAATAAGTGTTTATTTATAAGATAGATATA
>RYZW01000596.1:0-14042 GCA_004367215.1 Colletotrichum trifolii
ATTAGTTCTTTCAAGAACTTTCTTATATTTAATACTGATTTATTACTATATAATTAAATTATTCTAGGTATATTAATATTTTAGAATTCTTAGAAGAACTTAAAAAGAAGTATTATTGATTAAATAGTTCTATCTAAGTAAGTATTAGAAAACTATGATTGATAGTAGTATTAACTTATATCTAAATTATATTATAATATTTCTTTATTTCTTTATAGTTAGATTTTTAAATTATTTAAAACTTAAGATCTGCTTTATAATAATTAGAAATCCCCTTAGTTTCAGGAGTATAGAACTTAGTATTTATAATTTTCTATTAAGTAGTATTTTCTTAGTTAAGCTATTTATTAAAGTTAAAGAGATGAGTTGATTTTGAAAAATTGAGGTCGGGTTTAATATCTAGATTAATATATTTCTAGATATTTTTACTAGTTATATAAACCTATAATATAATATACTAATAATTAAAGTTTAAGTTATTAGATAGCTTTCTTATTATATCATAACTACTAGTCGTTAAGTATACTATTTTTAAGTAATTCATTAAAAAGCTAATAAGATAAATTAAAAAAGATTTCTTTTATTTTAATTAATTATAAATAGTTTAGAGATAATAAAACATTACTAGACTTATACTTATAATGAATATATAATAGAGTATATAGTTTGATTATAAGTTATTTAAAGGTATATCTTATTTAAATTAGAATAAAGTGTTTAAATATATATAAATAAGACGGTCAGGCTTTATATAAACTAATAGAGTTGCATAGTAGCTTCAATACTATACCTACTCTTATATAATATAAGTTAACTTATAATCTCTATATAAATATAATAGAACCTAGTCTTTTTCTTATTAGTAATTAATATTAATATATTAAATATAACTAATATGTAAATAATATTTATATAGATATAGATATACCTTATATAACTAGATAGTTTTTAAAACTTCTATAATTATATTACTATAATACTCTAAAATATTCAATAATTAGTAGTATATTAGTAGATCAATATTAAAGTATTACTTAATTAATACCTAGTCCCTGATATTCTTAACTTAGTATAGTAAATTATAGATTAACTAAATAATCTTCTTTTTAATATTTATAAACTACTTATTAATTATAATATTTAAGATAACCTGCTTGATGTAGTAGTTTAACATCTAGCTAGCTCTTACTATCATGGTAAGAGTAGTAGGTTCGAATCCTGTAATAGGTAAGCGTGACCGGTAGGTATATATATTTTCCGATTATATAAACTATATAGTAACTACTACTAGCTATTAGCACTTATTACCTACTATTAATAGCTAGTAATTATTAATAGCTAGTAATAGGTACTACTAGCTAGCTAGTATTTAGTATTATATCACTATAATCCTTAAAGAGTAACTATAACGGATATAAACCTATACTTTCCCTTTATATATACTAGGATATACTTTCTATATTTATTAACTATTATATTAACTAATTACGTTTACTACTTAAGGTTTCCTCCGTTTAAATAGTTCCTTAGTACTAGTAGTATCTATAGGGTAAATAAAGCAAGAGCTAATAACTAGGTATAACTACTTTTAAAGGGTCCCGGAGAGGTATATGACTTTAAATAGATCAGAGACCTTCAATATAACTAGTAATAATATTTAAGATAATTATATTAAAACTTATTTTAATAAAGTAATAATTTCAGTTATAATAGCTATAGTTAAATATCTCTATACTTAATCTATAATTCGTTTTTCATAAGTAGCTATATAGATTTCGAGAAGATTTCAGTTCTATTATAAAAGTATAAGAATAAAATAATAATAGATTATAGAATACCTAACTCTTAGTATTCTATTTTATTCTATTTCTAAGAAATTTATCAAAACTCTTAACTCTATAACCTTAGTATTTACTTTTAGCTATATATACTAAATACTAGCTTAAATAAAACTCTCCCTAGTTATTACGATGAGGTCTTCTACTACTATAAAGTTAAATATTAGAACTAGAGGTAAAATTATTTATAATAATAAGTATTTTCATTACTATTTTCAACTAGTTATAAATGAGTATTAGTATAAATACTATTATCGGGTAAAGTTTATAGTTAAATCTAGATATAAAGTAAAAGGCTTAGATACTATTCTAGGTATAAAGTAAGAGTAACGAAATAATACTCCAAAATATCTAGTAATTAGTATTATAATTAAATATTGATATTGAAATATTATCTAATTAATACTAAATTTCTAATAATATTAGCTTAATATAGTAGTTTATAGGATAACAAGATAACTTTCTTTTAAATATCTTTCAACTATTTATCAATTATAATATTAAGAGTAATTTTATTAAAACCTAAAATAATATACTACTAGCTTTAATTATGATAGTTATAGGTAGATATCTCTATATGTATCTTATAATTATCTTTTTATAAATAGCTATATAGATTTCAAGGAAATATTAGTTCTATTATAAAGATTATAGAAGGATAGTATATTACGGAATACTTAGTTTTTATATCTTAAAATAGATACTTTATCATATTCTATTTTTAAGAAGTTCAAAAAAGTTCTTAACTTTATAACTTTAGTAATTACTTTTAACTATATCTATTAAACCTTAGTTTTAATAAGACCTTCCCTAATTATAACTATTAAGTTTTCTATTACTATTAAGTTAAATTTTAGAACTAGGGGTATAATAATCTATAATAATAAGTAATCTTATAACTATTTCAACTAGTTATAAACTAGTATTAGTATAAGTACTATTATTAAGTAATCTTTATAGTTAAATCTATTTATAGGGTAAAGAGCTTGAATACTATTCTAAATATGAAGTAAATGTAACTAAATAGAAGACTAAAATAAAATTATTATAATATAGAAAGTATTGAAGCTATTTTATATTACTAAAGTAGTATTGATAGTATATTTCGTATATTTATAGTAGATCTTTTCTATAGGTTTTATATAATATAGACCTAAGTAATAGTATCTAGAAAAAAGATAAATCTTCTAGAGATTAGAAGTATATTCTAAACGTATATAGAATCAATATAATGCTACTGAGTTTAATAGTATTAGTAATTATTTTATATATTACTTAAAAGAATAGTTCTTAAGTAGTATTATATATTTTCTTGAAATACGTTTTATATATATAATTGATAAATATATAGTAGTATTTAATTTTATTTTTATTATAATATGTTTTAATGAAAATAATATTAAGTATTAATTCTATTATTTTTAAACTTAATCTAAAGGGGAAGGGTTAATAGCTTGCTCTCTATTACGACTATTAGTAGACATGTTGCCCCCTGAAGTATAACTTTAGCCTTCCTACCCCCCCCCCCTACTAACTACTATAGCTAGCTCCTAGTTGATCCGGGGCTAAACCTTTCGCGGCTATAGCTAATATACCTACCCCGTATTAACCTTTTTATAGATAATAAATAACTAATAACTCTTTCCATGATAACTTTACGCCCTCACACCCTCACACCCTTATACCTTTACACCCTTACGGCTACGCATAATTCGAATATCTCGAGATATTCAATTACTACTAACTATAAGTACTCTATTCGAATATTTATTATAACCTTAATATCCGTAACCTTAACGTCTTTATTATAGACTAAACCCTACTTATCCCTAAGATAAGATTTTATACTACTAATATAAAAGTTCTCTACTACTAATATAAGTTAATTCACGATCTCTATATAAATATAATAGGACTCGGCCTACTCTTATTAGTAAATAATTTTAATATTAATTAAGTATAGCTAATATATAAATAATATTTATATAGATATAGATATTTCTAGTATAGTTAGATAGTTTTTAAAACTCTTATAATTATAGTATTATAATACTCTAAAGTATCTAGTAACTAGTATTATAATAAAATATCAATATTAGGGTATTATCTAATTAATACTTAATTTCTAATATTATTAGTTTAGTATAGTAGCTTATAGGATAACTAGATAATTTTCTTTTAAATATCTATAAACTATTTATTAATTATAGTATTTAGAATAATTTTATTAAAACCTAATCTAATATACTAATAGTTTTAGTTAAAATAGTTATAGCTAGATATTTCTATACTTATCTTATAATTATCTTTTTATAGGTAGCTATATAGATTTCGAGGAGGTTTTAGTATTATTATAAAAATATAATTATAGAAAAGTAATAGATTACGGAATACCTAGCTTTTATATCTTAAAGTAAGTACTCTATTTTATTCTATCTTTAAGAGGTTTAAAAAAGTTCTTAACCCTATAACTTTAATAGTTACTTTTAGCTTTATATATTAAACCTTAGTCTCGATAAAGTTCTCCCTATATAGACTACTACTACGAGGTCTTCTACTACTATAGGGTTAAATATTAGAATTAGGGGTATAATTATCTATAATAATAGGTAATTTTATTACTATTTTAACTAGTTGTAAGCTAGTATTAGTATGAATGCTATTACCGGGTAAAAGTTATAGATAAATCTATATATAGGGTAAAGAGCTTAGATACTATTCTAGGTATAGAGTAAAAGTAACTAAATAAATTTAATCTAAAGTATTTAGAGTAAAGATTTATACTGATATTAGTAGTTGTAGAATTAAGAAGCTTTTAATATATCTTTATCTAGTATAACTTAAAAACTTCCTATATTACTTTTACTAGAATATTTAGTAAGAATTAAATAGTATTGAATACTATATGATATTAATAATATAAAATATAAATAACTATTGATATAGATAATATTAATAATAGTTTCAAAATGAAACTTAATAATACTTTAGATAGTAAAGTAAAGATATGAAGGAATTATATTATATATTTAATACTAATAGTAATATTTGTCAAGTATCTCAAAAGTATAGTATTTAACCAGATATCCTATTTTATTAAGAGTATTAGAGGAATATAAAATAGTTTAATATTTGAAATAGTCGGAAAGCTTCTATATTTCTATATTTATAGAATATACAGAAATAACTATTTTCTCTTTATTAAAAGATATTTATAGATACTTCTATTTTCAAATAAGTAGTATAGATTCTCTTATTTTAGTAAGATTAGTTATAAGTATCTTTAAATATAATAATAAAGTTATTTAGATCTATAAAATAGAATAAGAAGGAAGAATTATATAGTATCATATAAAATATCTTAATACTATAAAAAGTAAATATACTAATTATTTTAAATTTAATAATTAGGGATATTCTACTACCTTATATTATTACTAATTTATTTGATAGAAATATCAAAATAATAGAAAAGTTAACTATTTAATTAAATATAGTAAATTACAAATATCTGGAAAATAGGAAACTAGTAATACCTAAATCAAATAAAGTACTTTAAAAGTAATATTTCAATAACAGCTTTCACATATAAGAGTATAATTCAAATAGTAGCTTTTAAATATAAATACAAATCTAAAAACTATAGGAGTACTTTACTACTAGAAATATCTCTTTTCATAAAAAAGTAAAATACTACCTAATTTTAGAGGATTCTAGTAATTTTACTTCTATTAAAAATGATAGAGCCTTTACTAAAGATAATATTGAAAACTATTTAGAGATAATAGTAGAGTTAATTTTAAAATTATCTTATATTTTATATTATATAATGTTCTAAAGGAGAGGCTAATAGCTCGCTCTCTAATATAACTATTAGTAGATATATTACCCCCTAGAGTATGACTTTAGCCCTTCTACTCCCCTACTAACTACTATAACTAACTTTTAGTTAATCTAAAGCTAAACCCTTCATAGTTATAATTAGTATACCTACTCCGCGTTAACTTTTAATAGATAATAAATAACTAATAACTTCTTTTATAATAACTTTACGCCTTTATACCCTAATACCCTTATAGCTATATATAATTTAAATATCTCAAGATATTCAATTACTGCTAACTATTAGTATTCTATTTAAAAATTTATTATAACCTTAATATCCGTAACTTTAATATCTTTATAATAAACTAAACTTTACCTATCCCTGAAATAAAACTTTATACTATTAATATAAAAGTTCTCTATTACTAATATAAATTAACTTCTAATCTCTATATAAGTATAATAAGACTTAGCTTATTTTTATTAGTAAATGATTTTGATATATCAATTAAATATAGCTAATATATACATAATACTTATATAGCTATAAATATTTCTAGTATAACTAGATAGCTTTTAAGACCCCTATAATAATAGTATTATAGTATTCTAAGACATCTAGTAATTAGTATTATAGTAAAATATTAATAGTAAAGTATTATCTAATTAATACCTAGTCTTTAATATTATTAACTTAATATAGTAATTTCTCGGATAGCTAGATAATTCTCTTTTGAATATCTATAGATTACTTATTAATTATAGTATTTAGAATAATTCTATTGAAATTTAGTCTAATATACTAATAGGTTTAGTTATAATAATTATAATTAGATATTTCTAGATTTATCTTATAGTTATTCTTTTATAAATAACTATATAGATTTCGAGGAGACTTTAGTTCGATTATAAAAGTTATAGAAGAGTAATAGATCACGGAATACCTAGCTCTTAGTATTCTATTTTATTCTATTTTTAAAAAGTTCAAAAGAATTCTTAACCTTATAATTTCAGTAGTTACTTTTAGTTATATATATTAAGCCTTAGTCTTAATAAAGTTTTCCCCATTTAAATTATTATTATAAAGTCTTCTATTACTATAAAGTTAAATATTAGAACTAGGAGTATAACTATTTATAATAATAGGTAATTCTATTACTATTTTAACTAGTCATAAGTTAGTATTAGTATGAATACTTCTATTAGGTAAAACTTTCAGTTGAATCTATTTATAGGGTAAAGAATTTAGATACTATTCTAGGTATAGAGTAAAAGTAAGTAAATATAATATTATAAAAACTACTAAAAATAATAAGGAAAAGAGATGTAAGTAAAAAAGAATATAAAAATTAATAAGAAGAAGATTAAAGAATAGAAGAAAAGTATCTTATAGTAGAGACTTGAAATACCTAATATAGTTTAACGTTAGAAACGTATTTTATAGAAAAATACTAACTATAGTCCTTTTACGGTTTTTAGTATAATTAAAAGGATTTATCTAATTAGAGGTAATATTATACTATTTTTGTATTTTATACTAGTTTTAAGGTTTAATACGTCTTAGTTATAAAAGAAAATATTACTGGTATTAGGTTAAATAGAATACTAAAGTAGCTAAAGCTATAGTAGTAAATTACTAAGTAGTCGATTTAGTTATTTAGGCTAATATTAACAGAAGAATTATTATACAGACTTATTCCTATAATACATAGTATATATATATAAGTACTTTAAACTAAATATTAATATTACGAACAGAGACAATTAATTATAAACAGTTTATATAATCGATTAATTATAATATTTACTAGTCATAAACTTACAGTAAGATTATTTGTAATTAAGCTTATATAAGAAAGGAAGAAAAAGATATTTTTAATAGGTTATATAAATTTCTTTAAAAATAGAAAACTAAAGATACTATTATCCCTAGTAGTTTAGAAATCTAGTAGTACTCTGAGAAAGTTATTATATTTACTAACCACTCTCTAATTAGCAAATATCAAAAACTCATTCAATTGAGTCTTACTACTATTATATAAAATATTTTAAATTAAGTTAAACTATAGTAAAAGCTCATTAAATAATTATTTAATAGTATTATCTTTGAGTAGTTAATGTATAATTTAGAGGTTTGTAGTAAAGATTTAAGATAGGGAGTAATCTGAAGTATCTAAGTAATAAATCTGATAATCTTTTAATTCATATAAACTTTGAATATATAGTTTTATAATTATTTCTTCTACTATAACAGGCTTTATTCCCTCATAGTATAGTAGTAATAGAAAAGCTAATTACTAATTAATATTAGTTTATCTAGAAAGTATTATATACTATATATAATCTTACTATATATATACAAAGTAGTATTCTAATAATTTATTATTGTTATTATTATTATTTGTATTATGTCCACGACAATGGGTAATTTCATTACCGTTTTAACTAGTTGTGAGCTAGCATTGGCACGAATGCTGTTACCGGGTAAAATTTATAGATAAATCTATATATAGGGTGAAGAGATTAGATACCATTCCAGGTATAGAGTAAAAGTAACCAAATTATTTGTATTATTATCATATTATATATTTTTACCCGCTCAACGTAATAGTTTAACGTCTAGCTAGCCTTTACTGGTTTATTGTAAGAAGGTAGGTTTAAATCCTAAAGCAAGTAAGTATAACTAGTAACTATATAATTTCTAATTATATAAACTAAATAGTAATTACTACTAGCTATCGGCTTTTACTACTACTAGCAATTAATATCTAGTAGCTATTAATTGCTAGCTAGTAATGAATACTACTAACTAGCTAGTATCTAGTAATACGTCACTATAATCCTATAATAAATAACTATAATAAATATAAGCTTATACTTTCCCTTTACAATGTACTTTCCGTATTTATCAGCTATTATATTAACTAACTATATTCTACTACTTGAGGTTTCTTCTATTTAAACGGTTTCTTAGCTTTAGTATTATCTATAAGGTCTATAAAGTAAGAGCTAAAGCAAGAGCTGACTACTAGGCATAGTTTCCTTCAAAGGATTCCCGAGAAATATATGACTTTAAATAGACTAAAGACTTTTAATATAACTACTATATTATATATTTCATCTTATTACATAAAGCTCTAGATTTATAGTGTAGTAATTACTTACTAATTACTATATTTCTAGCTATAGCTAATACTAGATACCTAGTACTTATTACTAGGAAGGTAAAGAAAGCATATTATTATATGTATAGTAATATAAATAGGTACTATATATCTTATAGTATAGCGTAACTAATAATAATAGTATAACTAATATATAAAAATATTTCAAGATAAATACTAGTTTCTATATATAAGTTAAGTAGAATCTATTTAATTATTAGTATTTGCGGGTATTTTCCATATAAGTTATAATAAGCTAATAGATAAGTTCTAGCTCTTTTAGCCTGAAAACTAAAGACTCTATATAACGTAAAAGATAGATTATACTAACAGCTATATTTTATGCATAGAAACCTTTCTCTTCCTTCTTAAATTAATTCTAGTTTCTAACTATTTACTTTCAATTAAAAAATATTTAACTTATAGGTATTTCATATTCAATAAACCTCTATCGATAAGAAAATCTATATTGTAAAAGCTTCTAGAGTCTATCTCTAGATTTTATCTTATAATATGAAATAGAAAGACTTTATTCTATGTAGATAATCTTTCTATAATCTATAGTTTCTAACTGTTAAGATATTATATTTAATATAATAGTAAGTATTAATAGTAATAGAAAATTCTATATTTCATGCTATATATAAACAATTGCTATTTTAGAGTATCTTACTATTAATAAGTCGAGTTATTTCTAATTTAGATATTTATATAGAATTTCTAATCTTCTTTTTATAGTTTATATAAGTATATGAAATAGGTAGTCTTATATAGAAATAGAGTGATAAGTATTAGGGAGTAATATGTATAAGGAGGGCTACTTAGGAGATTACTATAATATAGCTAGCCTAGACGTAGACTTAGTGAATTCTGTTAGGAATAAGACATTTAAGAAATAGGGTTTATACTAGTTAAACTTTAGATACTGATGCTATTACTATAAGCTTTACTCTCTTTAAACTATTTAAAATAGAGTTCTATATAGTATATATAGCTTTATTTCTTGGATAGAATATATATTAGATTTTATCCCTGTATTATATAAATTAATTGAGCGTTTTATAATACTAAAAAGCTATTAAACTAAAAATATATTTTATAATGAGTTTAGATATTATAAATATCAAAGATATGTTTTGAAAAACCTTCTCTTCTAGGTTTTCAAAAAGCTAATCAATGATTTATTTAATATGATGTTTCTAGGCAGGAATTAAGACTTATAATCTATAGAAGTCTTTTAGTTTTAAAATAACTATTTAGTTAAGCATTCTTTTAATATATCTTTCAAAATTACTTTTAAATACGTTTCTAAAAGCTTGATAAGGTTAATAAGCTTTTAAAATAGCTGAATTGAATATTTGGAAAGATTTTACTTCTATACAAGTGAACTATAAGGAAACTTGATACTTCTTACTAGATAATATTAAAGACATTTATATAAAAGATATTGTGTACTTTATAGATAGAAATTTGAAGATCTATGTAATTTAGTATAGGTTCTATATTTTAAACGCTTGAGAATATTGATATAAGTAATTAAATAAACTCTATATAATTAGTTGGATTATTAATAAGATATTTTAATGTTAGTTTCGCTGTATAGAGAAGTATGTAGTAGTATAAGCTATTAATTTCTCTACTTACTTCAGTATGAAAGATAATTTATGTTTGTAGGATATTGTTTGAATACATTATAAGATATGTTAGTCTCTTAGATTTAAATGTTTTACCATAAGGGTAATACCTAAAACATAATCTTAGAAGTAGTAGAGTTTTATAAGTAGAGATTAAGTAATTTACTATATTCTCTTAATTATTAGAATGTTTTAGACTCATATTCCTGTAGTTGTATTAGTTCTTTAATTAATAAAGTCTTATTACTGTTATTATTAGTAGTATTATTATTATAAAGAAAGATAGTTATCTAGTTTTCCATTACTCTCTTTTATCTATATAGCTAGTATTATTAGAGTATACTAGTAGCGTTATTCCTAGTTAGTATAAGTTAATATTATAAGTACAATTATAATAAGTTTAATACTTCAAAGGTACTACTAAGACTATTATATAGCCTATACTAATTTCTAGGTTAGGGCTAGGTCTAAACTACTTACTATATTACTAGGTTCTTTTGACTATATTTACCTACAGAGATATATATAAGCTATAGTAAACTACTAGGTTTTCTTCTATTAAAGAGATTTTATACTAGATATTATATAAACCTACCTATTAAGTAGGAAGCTTAATATGTAACATACTATAAAGTTGCTTTATAATGTTATTATAACGATATTAAAGCTTCTTAGAGAAATTAACTTTTATCTTTTATCAAGTAAGTCTATTTTTAGTCTAGTAGAATTCCTATTCTAAACTCTCAGATATTCTTTCATCATCTTCTATTTCTTATATGAAATGTATTAGTTTCTACTAAGTAAAATCTAGGTAAGAAGTTAGATAATATTAGAAGCTAGATATAAGAGGTTTTATAATAGTATTTTAGAAGAGTATTAATGGATTTGAAGAGTTTTTATTTAAAGTGAAAGAATTTTTGAAACTATAGAAGTAGTGATTATATAGAGCTTGAATAGTAATATTTTCTATACGTTATAATACTTAAGTCTAAAATATTTCAAAAGTTATTATTTCTATAAATTTGTATTGTTAGCTATATTAAAAGCCTTTCATTCATTTAAAGTTATATACTTTTTGAGATGCTATAAAGAAGATTATACTTAATAGTCAGCTCTTGCCTTATAAAATCTTTAAATACTACTAGTATTGAGGAATTGTTGAAATAAAAGAAACTTCAAGTAGTAAATATTGTTAGTTAATATAATACCTAATTAGTAGGTTAATATATTACAAAGGGAAGTTATACTATAGTTACTATACTTTATATTATAACCCAGCTAAATACTAGTAAGCTATCATTCTAACTACTTCTATATCTCTTCTCTATCTAACTATACTTACTATACTTCTACTTCTAAATATACTTTTACATAACTTTATATTTCCTATTACTACTTCTCTATAGTAGAGCGGAATATTATAGTATTAAAGATATATCTATACTATTAAACTAATACTAAAGTACTAGTATAAGGTTAGGGGAATAATATAATTATTAACTATAGAAGAATAAGGAGTTTAAAGTAGTATCTGAGAATAGTACTAGGATTAGTAGAAATAGTAATAATAATCAGAAGTTCGGATTCTATAAAAATAGGAAACTTCGTTATCTATATAACTAAAATAGAATTTATTTTTAGAAAGGTTAGCTTTATAGAATATAGAATATTTAAAGCCGCGAGATATATAAACTACTAAAAGCTTAAATATTAAATTTTCTAATACTAAAGTTTAACTAGTTTAGAATATAATTAATATAAGTTATAGAACCTCTACTCAGAAACTAGTTCTCTAGAATAAATAGAAAATATAGGATTATAAGAATATTTAGAAACTACTTAAGCCTTTTAATACTTTCTTATATAGAGAGATAGAATATAGAATAGATATAGACTTAGCTATAACTCTAATATCCCCCTATAGAATATAAAAGATATAATCTTTTAATAGCTTAGAAAAGTTAAAAATGAAATGAAACAAAAGCTCTAGATACTATATAGGATAAAACTAGAGAAATTATAATATGATTAGAAAAACCTTAAACTCTTTAAATAAAAAGCTTGAAAAAAAGGTTAAAAAAGAGAGAAATCTGAAAAACCTAAAACTTTCGAAGAAGTTTAAAGGAAAAGATTAATCTTCGGAAAAGAGTTAATTTGACATTTTTTCCTTATAAAAAGGAAGAATATTTTGAAAACTATTCTTTAAAATCCTCTTAATAATATTATTAAATTTAACTCGCCCTAAAGGTTTAGTTAAAAAATCAGTAATATTATTGTTTATATTTATATAATAGAGATTAATCTTCTTATGACGAATAAAATCTCTTATAAAATGATACTAAATATCAATATACTTTACTTTTTTATAAGATTTAGTATTTTAGCAAACCTTTGAACTAATTAATTATTTATAAAGATAATAAACTTATTTAAAACCCTAAATCCTAAAGTAATATTGATAAAGCTATAATTATTATAGAGATAAATAGCTTCTTTAGTAGTTTCTACTAGAGCTATATATTCAGCTTTGTAAATAAATAAAGCTACTATGTTTTGCTCTATAGAACTATAACTTATAATATTATAAAAACCAAACTAAAAAATATAAACTGGAATAGATTTTCTATTGTTTAAGTCTTTTATTTAATCTAAGTCTTTAAACCTAAATAAATTAAAAATATTAATTATACTATAATCATGAATTAACTTATAGTTAGGATTCTTTTTCAAGTAACTATATATCCTCTTAAAAGTAATAAAATATTCTTTAGAAAGATTTGAAGAAAATCCAGATATAGTCGTAATAGCTTAAATAATATCTAACCTTATTTTAAAACTAAATATAATAAACCTCCGACTTCTTTTTAAAATTCTAATAATTTTTTTAAACCGTTATCTTTATTCTTAAAGAATTTAAATTTATTATTTATAGGAATATTAAAAGAGGAACTAATAGCTCGCTCTCTACTATAACTATTAGTAAATATATTACCCCCTAAAATACAGCTTCAGCCCTCCTACCCCCCCTACTAACTACTATAGCTAACCCCTAATTAATCCGGGGCTAAACCCCTCACAGCTATAGCTAGTANTCTAGGGCTAAACCCCTCGTAGCTATAGTAGCTAGTATACCTGCCCTATATTAACCTTTTCATAAATAATAAACAACTAACAACTCCTTCTATAACAACCTCACACCCTTATACCCTCATATCTTCATAACTATATATAATTTAAATATCTTAAGATATTCAATTACTACTAACTATAGGTACTCTATTTAAACATTTATTATAACCTCAATATCCATAACCTTAATATCCCTATTATAGACTAAGCTCTACCTACCCCTAAGATAAAACTTTATACTACTAATATAAAAGTTCTCTATTACTAATATAAGCTAACTTATAATTTCTACATAAGTATAATAGGATTTAATTTACTTTTATTAGTGAATAATCTTAATACGTTAATTAATTATAACTAATAGCTAATTTATAAATAATACTTATATAGATATAGATACTCCTAGTATAGCTAGATAGCTTTTAAAACCTCTATAATTATATTACTATAAT
>RYZW01000596.1:14279-28744 GCA_004367215.1 Colletotrichum trifolii
TCTATACCTATTCTATATTTCTTTTTTTATAGGTAATTATATAGATTTTAAGGAGATTTTAGTTCTATTATAAAAGATATAGAAAAATAATAGATCATAGAATACCTAGCTTTTAGTATTCTATTTTATTCTATCTTCAAGAAATTCATAAAAATTCTTAACCCTATAACCTTAGTAGTTATTTTTAGTTATATATATTAAGCCTTAGTCTTAATAAAGCTTTCCCTATATAGACTATTACTATGAGGTCTTCTACTATTATAAGGTTAAATATTAGAACTAGGGGTATAATTATCTACGATAATAAGTAATTTCATTACTATTTTAACTAGTTATAAGCTAGTATTAGCACGAATACTATTATCAGGTAAAATTTATAGTTAAATCTNAAATCTATATATAGGGTAAAGAGCTTAGATACTATTCCAGGTATAGAGCAAAAGTAACCAAATAGGAATATTAAACCTATAAATATCCTTTTTATTAAATCTCGTAAAAACTTTATTAGTATATTTAAACTAATCTATTTCTAATACTTAATTCTTTCGGTTAATAATTTAATAATTAAGTAAAAAAGTAACTAGTTTCCCTAGATCTTAATTTTTATATTTTCTTTAAAATAATTATAAATATACTCTAAAGTTATAGAATTATTAGCTCCTAATAGCATATCGTCAATATAAGAAGCTAAAATAGCTAAGTATTTCTTTCCTTTAAAAATAATATTAAAAATAAAAATCTCTTTATTATAAGGAAAAGCTTTAAAACTAGTATTATATAAAATCAATTTAAAATATTAACACCATAACCTAAAACTTTATTTTAACCCCTATAGAACCTTATTCAGTAAATAAATAAAAGGCTGATTCTCATAGTTTTCATCAAACCCTAAACTTTTTAAATCTTTCTTCTAGATGTAACTAGTAAGTAACCTAATATATATCTTTTTATTAACTTTAGTATAAATAAAAGCTATAGTAATATTATACTAAATTAAAATCTAGTTATAGTATATAGAAATTATAAGTAAATATCTATAACTTACTTTTAGGCTTATAAGTAGTACTGAAAGTTTCTAAATAACTATTATTAAAATACTAGTTAAAACCTTAAACAACTTATTTTATTTTATATGTAGGATTTTCAGGATCTTTCTTATTAGATTTAATTTAATAGACCTATCTACCCCCTAATATATTAATATTATTCTTCTTAATTACAGAAGTACTAAGTAAAAGTATAATTGTCTAAACTTCTATAGATTTAATAAATTTAACCTCTTTATTTATAACTTAAATCTAGTTCTTACTATTTTAAGAACTCATAGTATTTAAAAAAAGTAGTTAATTTTAGAATAGTATTAATAGATAGAATATAGAAAGCTATATAAAATTTTCTATTCTTATTAATAAATAAATTATTATCAAAGTTATATTAATTAGAATTAGTATAAAGAACTAAAGAAGGATAGTCCTTAACTACAAAGAGTATATTCTCTTTATATAATTAACTTTGATAGTTTTTTTTAATTTATCATTTAGAGAAGGAATTCTTTCATAGAAAAAGTTAACTTTTTAAGAATAGTCTTATTGCTTTCTATAAAACTATTAGGATAAGTTATAAAATAACTACTTAATTCCTTAATGGGATAAAGAACTAAATTATTACTATTTATGATTTTATTAGGAGTAAGAAGTAAATTAGTATTTTTAATAAGAAGTCTACTAGACTTAACTCTAACTAGATTTAAAAAGGATATAGAATTATGTTAGTTAGGCTTATTTTCTATATTAAGTTAACTAGGTATAGTAGATACTAAAAGAATAGTATTGTTAAAAATAATTAAATCTTCTTTAACTTGAAAATTAAACTAGTTTTCTAAAACTATAATATCTCGAGACTATATAATATTTCGAGATTAAGAATCCTAAATTAGATAGGTATTAAAACTATAGGTAACTATAGTACTTTCTTTTAACTTAGGGTCTAACTTTTTTGAATACTTATACTTAATCTTATAGTAATAGAGACTACCCTATACTTTTATATTAGAAATAAAAAGTTTCTTCTTATTCTTTAACTTATAAAGAGTCTTAAAATCAATAGAAGAATATAGTATTCTATTGTAAAAATATATAGAAGCTAGTATAGCTTAACTTTACAAATGAAGTAGAAGACTAGAATTATAGAAAAGGGTTCTAGCTTTATTAATAATAGTTCTAATAGCTTTCTCAATTAACCTATTTAGTTTATAAGTATATAGTAGTTTTATATTATAGATAATACTATTATTTAAGTAAATGATTTTTATTCTATTATTTGAGAATCCAGAGCTACTATTAGTATTAACTTCTTTAATTCTTTTATTATTATAATTATGATTACTAGTTATATTAATAAACTCTTTAAAAGCTAAAATAACTTCTTTAGAACTTTTAGTTTTTAATACCTTTCCTTAGATAAATCTACTATATTTATTTATAAATAAAATAAAGTATTTATAGTAATTATAAGTTCCTAGAGTAATAAATCTATATAAATCTAAACTGATATAATTAAAATATTTAAATTTCTTAAAAGTATTGGAATCTTTATTTACTTTATTAGTAAACTTACTTTTTAGGTAGGTTTTACAAATAGGTAGTTTATTACTTTTATTATATTAATAACTAATATCATTAATAGTATTCTTAATTAACTTAATAATATTACTAGTATAGCCTATTTAATCATATAAGAGTTTCAAGTTAATAATACTCTTATTAATAGTTAAAAGAACTAAGTCTTTATTACTATTAATAGGAACACGGAACTTATAAAGGTTATTAACTTTAGTTCTAATAAGTAATAACTTATCTTTTTTGATATTAAAAAGTATAGGTTTATTAAAGAAGATAGATAAAATTCTAATAGAATCAAGCTTAGATTAACTTAATAAACTAATACTTAACTATAATATAAGATAGTTATTATTTAAAAGATATTTATCTTTATTCAGAGTGATTTTTAAATTATTCTTTAGAGTTAAGATAATTGTTTTAGTATTTCTCTATTTAGTAGGGTTCGAAATTCTTGTTTTCTTAGATAAAAGAGTATGATTTGTAACTATATAAATAGTAGCCCTAGTATTAATATAAATAGAAATTATTTTAGTTTTATTTCTAGAATTTCTAGTTTCTTGAATTTTTTCAGAAATTAAAGAACCTAAAATAACAATAGTATAAAGACTTTTTTTAAAAGAGGTTAGATTATAATTACACTTGCAAACTTAATACTTTCTTCTTTATCTTCTTCTTTATTAGAAGAATCAAGTTAGATAAAACTTTTAGAAATCTTTTCAACTAGAGTATCTAAAAGAATAATATTAACCCCTTCTGAGGAAACCTTATCCCTTTTCTTTTTCTTTAGAAAAAATCCTTTTTAGATTTTACTTAATTATGAGATTTTTTAGGATATAGACTAGAATAATTTCTTAAAGTATAGTTGGGTTTCCTATAATAACTATAGAAAATGGCTTTCTATTTCTTTTAAGGTTTCTTAGTTTTTAGTTAAGGTTTAGAGATTTTAGTCAGGTTTTAGAACTTTGTTTTGTAGTAAAATTAACTAAAGAAGCATTATTCTTTTTTCTGATTTATCTAATAAATTAGAGAATAGAGAATTTAATTTATAAAAGGTTTTATTAGTTCTAAGATTCTAAGTTACTAAAGTAATAAAACTTTTATAACTTTTATCTAAACTATTCAGGATATAAGCTATAACTACTTAATTAAATAACTTTATTTTATTAAAAAATAAGTTGTTAATCAGTTCTTCAATTTTACTTAGGAATTCTTCTATAAATTTAAAGTTATTAAGAGTTGTATTAAAAAGTTCTTCATAAATAGGAAACTCGTTTAAAAAACTAGTTAGCTGATAGAGTTTTTTTAAATATTTGAATACTATATAGATATCTAAATTATTCCTAATAACTCTAAAAAGATTATTTTTATAGTTTAACTAAATATAGCTTAAAGTCTTTTTATACTTATTAGTATTTTTAGCTACAATAAGTTTAGTTAAATTAATATAAGTATCTTTCTTAATAAGTAAAGCTTTTATATAAATAGACTAAATACTATAATTCTAAGTTCTTTTTAAGTCAAGAATAAAGATTATCTTACAATTACCTATTTTATTCAAAAATTCACTTTAATAAGTAAGGTAGTTATTTTAGAAAGAATTAATCTAGATTCTAGTATAGAATTAAGATACTTAGGGTCTAATTCTAGTAGATAAATGATTAATCCAAAGGATTAATAAGAATAATAACTAAATAGTTAACTTACAAGAGATTAATTATCAAAAATAGATTATTGACTATAAGGCTAGTATTTAAATCTCGTATAAGATATCTTTTTATAATCTTAAATAACTATAAGTCTAATTAATAAGAATCTAGGTTAACTTATAGGGATTCCTAGTTTATAAAATTTCTAATAGATAACCTATAGCTTCTTAGTTGATAAGGTTTCTAGGAGATAACCTATCAAGGTTTCCTAGTTTGTAAAATCTCTAGGAGACAACTTATAGTTTCCTAATTTATCAAGTTTCTAGGAGACGACCTATAAGGGTTTCCTAGTTTATAAAGTTTCTAGGAGATAACCTATAATACTAGTTTATAAAAGTTTTAGGTAAACCTTAAAATATAAATAAGATTTTTAGCCTCTACTACTTAATATACTTTTTCACTAGTCTAGTAGTAAGCTTACTACCCTAAATAGTATAGTCTCTTTATAATTATTTAGTCTAATTAGCTATATAATAGTAGAAAGAGAGAGAAGTCTTTGAAAGAAGTTATTTAAAAGAGAGAGAAATTTTTAAAAGACATTTTTCAAAAAAGGTTAAAAGATAAATAGGCTTTAGGTTAAATATTAAAAGTTAGTATAATAGAGATAAATAGAAACTAGACTTATAATATATTAAACTAATACTAAAATACTAGTATAAGATTAGGGGAATAATATAACTATTAATTATAGAAGAATAAGGAATTTAAAGTAATATCTGAAAGTAATACTAGTATTAGTAGAAATAGTAATAATAATAGAAAGTTCGGAATCTATAGAAGTAGAGAATTTTGCTATCTATATAACTAAACTAGAGTTTATTTTTAGAAAAGTGAATTTTATANAAATAGAATTTATCTTCAGAAAATTTAACTTTATATTATATAGAATATTCAAAGCTCTGAGATACACGGGCTACTAAAGGCTTAAACATCAAATATTCTAATATTAATATTTAACTAATTTAGAGTATAATTAATATAGGTTATAGAACCTAAACTCTAAAAACTAGTTTTCTAGAATAAATAGAAAATATAGGGTTATAAGAGTATTTAGAGTCTGTTTAAGCCTTTTAATACTTTCCTATACGGAGAGATAGAATATAGAGTACATATAGACTTAGCTATTACTCTAATATATATTACTAAATAAACCTATCTATTACTATTATCCTTTTAAGGATTATAATATAGTTATTACATAATACTAATACTATATAGCTGAGAGCGTTTATCGCTAGTTATTAATAGTTGCTAGCTTTTAGTAACTATTAGTAAAAGCTAATAGCTAGTAGTAATTACTATATTTAGTTTATATAACTAAATGATTTTTTAGTTATTATTATCTACTATAGGATTTAAATCTAGTACTCTTACTATTAAATAGTAAAAGCTAGCTAGATATTCAATTATCAAATTAAGAAAGAATAGAATTTCATTATAATAAAAAAGATATTTTTATTGAAATATAGGTTAATAATACATTAGGTTCTTTCATTGTTCATGATAAACTCATAGTGAATCAAGGATTTATTGTAAACTTAATATAATTAGATTAGGTATTCATTATATTTATATCAAGATCTTTCAATGTCGAATATAAATTATTATTAAATAAATATAGTTAAATTAAGAATAAAAGTTAGTTTTAAGATAGT
The DNA here is from genome assembly GCA_004367215.1 of Colletotrichum trifolii. NCBI lineage: Eukaryota > Fungi > Ascomycota > Sordariomycetes > Glomerellales > Glomerellaceae > Colletotrichum > Colletotrichum trifolii. The sequence continues at coordinate 20,262 of RYZW01000596.1, forward strand.
TTAAATATTGAATATAAGTATACTTAATAGTATAGAATTGAAACAAGTCTATAATTCGATAGTAATAATAATTAATATAGTAAGTTGTTAGTTATACTTTATTATAATATTCATGCAAGCTATTATAGAACTTATAACTAGACTTTTTTTTCTACGAACTTCTATCCTACTATATAATTAGTAATAGAACATAGAGATAATATTAATCTTTAATATATATATAAGAACTTTATATAGTTAAATTCATAAGTATTTTAAATAAAAAACTATATACTGAAGAAGAAGAATCTCTAGGAAGGATAAAAGATATTTATAAAATAAGTCTACTGCTATCAGTAGTAGTAGAATAAACTATAGTAACTATAGCGAGTTTCTTTAAAGTATACCTTATAGTCATGAACTTATAGATAGAATTTCTAATACTAGAGAAATATACTAAGAATAATATATTCAAGAAGTAGAGTTTATACTCGTTAAACTTTAAGTAGCTGATACGATTTCTATAAATCTTATATATATAAACCAATTAAAAAAAGCTTTATATAACATATATAGGTAAATTTGAATATACTCAATATATACCAGGTTTTATCTTTTAATTCCTTACTATATATTAACACTATATAGTAAGCACAAATCAAGATCTTGATTATTATTATAATAGACTTCATAGTGAAAATTTGATATTAATATATCAAGTTATAGACTAATATATCAATGAATAGATAGTTTATATTAACTTTAAAACTAAAGTTAGATTTGCATTAAATATTCTACTAATACCTTTTGTTATTATATTTACTTACTGGAATATATATAGACTATAGTATATCAGTAGAGTGTTTTTCTAATATAGAAATCTTCAGTTAAGGATTATATAGAACTACATATTAGGCAGAAAGTTAAGTATAAAAAATTTTAAATCTTTACTTTTTAATAATTCAAGTATAACTATTTAAAAAGAATAAAGCTTAAGTTAGAAAAATATTGATATATATGAATTTGATTGCTTTGTAGCCTAATAGGCGTAGTAGTTATTTACTATATTAATAATATTTATCTTAGATTATAATACCCGCTTAACGTAGTAGTTTAACGTCTAGCTAGCTCTTACTATTATAGTAAGAGTAGTAGGTTCGAATCTTAGGGCAGGTAAGTATAACTAGTAGTTATATACTTTCCGGTTATATAAACTATATAGTAACTACTACTAGCTATTAGTACTTACTACTACTAGCTATTAGTAGCTAGTAACTATTAATAGCTAGTAATAAATATTACTAGCTAGCTAGTATTAGTATTATATAACTATAGTCCCTAAAGAGTAACTATAATAGATATAGGCTTGTACTTTCCCTATTTATTACTTATTATATTAACTAACTATATCTTACTACTTAAAGTTTTCTCTATTTAAACGGTTCCTCAGAACTAGTAGTATCTAGTAAGTATATTAGGTAAGAGCCGACTACTAGGTATAGCTTCCCTTATAGGGTTCCCGAGAGGCATGTAACTTTAAATAGATTAAAGACCTTCAATCCAACTACTATATCTTAGATTATAATAGTACTTTAGTTAGTATTAAATTATTTCTTTACAGTAAATTAGAAAAGTATAAAATCATTTTCTAAGAATATAATGCAACTTGTTATTATTAGTAGTCTGTATGTAGATTGTGATATCTTAGTAGTTGTGAAATTGTATTGAGTTAATATTATATGAAATATAATCCTTAGAAGGAATATCTTAAAATATCATATAGTATTATATATTTGAAAAGATATAACTTGAAAAGAATTGAGCTTAAGATACAATATTTAGATAAAGATACTATTATAGGCCCTCTTAGCAATAGAATTACTACATAATATTATAGCTACTTTAGCCATATAATTAACTATATAATTATTATTACTTGAAGCTTTAAAATTATTTCAACGGATTTTAATATAAAGTAATTAGCTATTCAAAGTTTTCTCTAGTTATAGTGTTTAGCATTTCTTCTTTATATGCCAGTTAAATCTACATGTAGTAAGAATTTATGAATAAATAGTTTAACTTGTATTTTCGAAGATATAGAAGTTTATAAAGATATTCTTACAATGCTTAATACTTTAAATACTTAGAGTAATACTTAAGGTTTCGAAAGAAGAATTAGAATTAATATAATTGATGTTATTATAGTAAAACGCTCTTCAATGTACTATATAGTCTTTATTATAATTAAGATTGTTCATTTAAGAATGTTAGATTCAAGTAGCTATTAGTTAAGAAAATCAAAAACTATAATTTAATCTAATTAGTATACGAGTTAGTATAAATATATAGTATTATATTCTAAGTATCTATAAACTAAAAAAGAAGAATAGCAAAAGTTTAGAAATATATTAATACTATTCTGTTACTTTGAGAAATATATTTTATTACTATTCTTATAATAGAATGCTTAGTTTAAAGAATGAGACTATTTCATAATATATAAAATTATATTTTAAAAATAGAAGTAGTTTATAAAATCAAAATATCTATGTAAATCAATTATCCATAAAGAAATGTCTTCTATAATATAGTAATATTTTTATAGAAATATCTTGTTAGTATATTGAAAAGTTAATTTGTTATATAAACTTAATTTATATATTAAAATCAGTAATCTTTAAGTCTTTATATATAATAATTATCAAAGTACTATATAACTATCGGTAACGCTGTACCGCATAGTATACACTACCACGTATAGCACATACGCCTCCCTACATATATAGTATATATAGCTATATGCCTCCGCGTGTATATAGTATACGTAACTGTATACCCTTTATACCCTACTAGTAGTACACGCTACTAGCTATAACCTAGTACTATAATAATTAATAAATAACTATTATATTATAAATCTAGAGCTTTATATAGCTATATATATAGCTATATAATATAGTAATAACAATAAGAAATACAAGAACCCTTTTATACTTATATAATTAGATTATATATAATATATAATTAACCCTACTAGATAAACTAATACTAATTAGTAATTGACTTATCTTTTACTATTATATTATAGATTAATAAGGTTTCTTATATTAAAAAAGTAATTATAAGTTCTTTACCTGAAGTTTATATAAAGTTAAATATTATAGGTATTCATCTAGATACTTTAGAGATATTCCCCTTACTAAAATCTTTCACTAAAAACCTCTAAATTATATACGAATTCTCTTATATAAACTATTATTAAAGAGTTAACTATATACTTTTAAAACAGTTTAGCTAAGAGTATTCTATAAGATACTAAAGAAGTAAATTTAAATAATACTTTTTAATACTAACTAGAAAATATTTAGTAAACATAATAACCCTTTTGAAATATTACTAGACTTTTATAATATAGAAGATTTATAACATCCTATATTTCTTATACTTAAGAAACCTATATAATATTTCGAAAACCCCTATCCTCTCTTAAAAGCCTTTCTTTTTTAAAAACCTTTTACTTTTCTTTATTAATATATCTAAGTTATATCCTAAGTTAGAAATTAGGTTAAGCTTTATTATAGTAATAGTTTAAGTAGCTCTAAATAGTAACTACTTAATCCTAGAGAAACCTAAACTATATATTAATATAGATCTCTTTAGAAAACTCTTTAAAATCAACTTTAATAGCTTTATAGAAATAAATACTAAAAGTATTACTACCTATGTAGTATTTTACATCTACTAATATAACTTCTGAAGGATTTATAATTATAAACTTTTTAACTACTTTAAGATAGATTTTAATAAGTAGCTTATAGGAATATAGTAACTTATTGATAAAAACATAATCTACTACTTTTAGGAATACCTTATTAACTATAAAGTTAAAATTACTATAAAAAAGAAAGAAATCTATACTATATAATACTAATTTATTTAATATAAAGCTTTTGAATATTAGATTTCTACAGAGCTTAATAATATAAAGAAGTATATCTCAGGCTCTAAAACTAACTTTAAATACTACTCTAAATAGGTTAATAATTTCTTTAAAATAGATAAAGAATTAAAATTGATTTAATAGATAAAGAATTAAAATTACTTTTCTATACTACTAAACTTGAAATCAAAATAGTAATACCTATAGTAGAAACTTAACTAATATCTAAAAACTTTATATAAAATACCTAACCTCTACTACTATTCCTACGTAATACATAACTTCTATTACTACTAGTAGGATTACTAATTTTTAAGGTATATAGTATAGAGTTCTCTTATTGATAGGAGACGTATTAAAATAATAGTAATATATAATAGCTTTAGTAATTTAAATACTCTTTATATTTTCCCCCTTTTCCCCTATTTAAAAACTTATCTATGGAATATATCTTAGTCCTTATAAAATCATATAATAAAAAATAAGATATAGTAGAAGTTTCTATAACATTCTCAAGACTAAAACTTATATTTTCTATAAATATTACTTTAAGCTTAGTATTTTGTACTATATATAAATAAGAGTCTTCTTAATTATATTAAAAGATCAAGCTTTTAATTCTTTTTCAAATATTTTATATATTTTAGTTAAAACTTATAGTTTAATTGGATAATTATACGTATTTATAAATATTTCAAAAATAATAACGTTTGTTAGATTTACTTCTCTAACTAGTAAAATACTATTCTTAGGAGTATAATAGCTAAGAACTCTAACTAGAATATAAAAGAATCATTGAAGATATTTGTTATAAAGCTTATAAATTTCTAGAAAATATTTAAAACTAACAAGTATACTAATAAAGCTTTCTATAACTAGTTTATAAATATATACTATAGTATATTAAAATACTAGTCAGTACTCTTTTGTTTTATACTAATTTTTTAGAGTTTCTATAACTAATTATACTTAATTATACGTAATACTATAGTATTCTAGAAGTTATAATATCTTTAAAGTAATAGAGATAATAGTAATATACTTAGAAAATAGTTTTAGATTAATTATATAAATAATATACTTTATAGTAATACTTAAGATTATAGCTATATTTAGGGATTCTCTTAACTATTATAGAATAGATTTAATTTTCCTTTAGCTTTTATTTATATTTATAATAATAAGGAATACTCTATATATAATAAGATAGGTTATTAGTTTATAAAGTATTCTTTCGAGGAGTAGTATATTTTATATAATAAGTATAAGTTAACTAATAGTCTAAAAAACTACTTTATAATAGTATTTCAAGCTTATTTTACTAAGTATGAAAGTATTAATAGCCTCGATAATGACTTCTAGGTACCCCTAAGAGATAACAAGTATAAGGAGCTCGTTACTTCGTACTAGATATAATGTAATTTTAAGGATTATCCCCCCCTTATTACCCCTCAGATATTCTTTATATTGTTTTGTAGTAAATAATTTACTATTTTAAATAGAGGCAAAATTACTAGAATCCTCTAAGATTAGGTAGTACTATATACTTTTACTAAGGTAAATATCTTTAATAGCGAAATCGCTAAAAATATAGATATAGTTCTTATATATATTTTTATATTTAAAAGTTATTACTTAACTATTATTTTTCAGAAGATCTTACTTAATTTAAATATTACTAATTCTTTAACTACGAGGTATTTCTAGTTAATAGCTTTTAAATAAATAGTTAACTTTTATAACCCTTATACTTCTATAAAATAAATTCGTTATAATTTGTTTTAGTAATCCTATTTTAATTTTAATACTTAGAATAGTTAATATTCCTGTACTATTTAGTATTATTATATTTTATATAGTACTACATAATACCCTTTTCTTATTCTACCTTATAAATATGGATTATTGTAATATTATATTTAATAATATAGAAGGGGCTAATAGCTCGCTCTCTACTATAACTATTAGTAGATATATTATCCCCTGAAGTATGATTTTAGCCCTCTTACCCCCTACTAACTACTATAGCTAGCCCCTAATTAATCTAAAGCTAAACCCCTTATAGCTATAGTAGCTAGTATACCTATTTTATATTAACCTTTTCGATAATAAATAACTAATAACTCTTTCCGCGATAACCTTATACTCTCATACTCTTATACCTTCAAAGCTATTAATATATAATTCAGATATCTCAAAACATTTAATTACTACTAACTATAAGTACTCTATTTAAATATTTATTATAATTTCGATGTTTATAACTTTAATATTCCCAAGACTAAGCTTTACCTACCCCCGAGAAAAAGCTTTATATTACTAATATAAAAGTTTTCTATTATTAATATAAACTAATTTATAATTTCTATATAGGTATAGTAGGACTTAGCTTACTCTAATTAGTAAATAGCTTTGATATATTAATCAAGTATAGCTAATATATAAATAATACTTATATAGATACGGATATTTCTAGTATAGCTAGATAATTTTTAAAACCCCTATAATTATAGTATTATAATATTCTAAAGTATCTAGTAACTAGTATTATAGTAGGATATTAATATTAGGGTATTATTTAATTAATACCTAGTCTCTAATATTACTAGCTTAGTATAGTAGTTTATAGGATAACTAGATAATATTCTTTTGAATATTTATAAGTTATTTATTAATTATAATATTTAGAATAACTTTATTAAGATTTAGTCTAATATATAAATAGTTTTAATTTTAATAGTTATGGTTGGATATTTCTGAACTTATTTTGTAGTTATTTCTTTATAAGTAGTTATATAGATTTTAAGAAGATTTTAGTTCTATTATAAAATTTATCGAAAAGTAATAGATCATAGAATGCTTAGTTAATATATTTTAAAATAGATGTTTTAATTAATTCTTTTTTAAGAAGTTTAAAAAAGTTCTTAATCTTATAAATTTAGTAGTTACTTTTAGTTATATATACTAAACCCTAGTCTCGATAAAACTTTTCCTAACTATTACTACGAAGTCTTCTATTATTATAAGGTTATATATTAGAACTAGGGGTATGATTAATTATAATAATAGGTAATTTCATTACTATTTTAACTAGTTATAAGCTAGTATTAGTATAAATACTATTATCAGGTAAAATTTATAGTTAAATCTATATATAGGGTAAAGAGCTTAGATACTATTCTAGGTATAGAGTAAAAGTAACTAAATAATATTATTCTCTTCTTAGTATAATTATCTATAATAATAGGTAATTTCATTACTATTTTAACTAGTTACGAGCTAGTATTAGTATAAATACTATTATCAGGTAAAATTTATAGTTAAATCTATATATAGAGTAAAGAGTTTAGATACTATTCTAAGTATAGAGTAAAAGTAACTAAATATTTAATAATATATACAACTAGTTTTACTAAAGTAAAAAAAGTTATACTTATTATTTAAAAATAAGGTTATCTATAAATACTTCTTAATAAAGAGAAAATACTCGCTTCTATATATTTTATGAAGTTAGAGAAATAGAAATTCTATTACTAATTTAAAAACCTAGCTATAGTATATTTCTATAAGAACTTTACTAAAGTAAAATATCTAGTTAAATAATACGCCCTCGAGGCTTTTAAGTAGTATTATTACTGGTACTAAATATATAATACTATCTATTTTTACTTTTAGTTTACTATTTAGGATAATATTAAGTTTAAATTCAAGGTTATTATTAATATTGTCTCCTTTAATAGTTACCCTATATTCTATATTATTAATATTACTATAGTATTTAATACTACTTATTCTTTACTAAATATTTTAGTAAAAATAATATAGGAAGCCTTTAATATATATTAGATTAACTTTTACTAAGGCTTTCTAGATTTTATTATTATTAATACAGGAATAATATTTCGATCTAAAGAGTTTAGATTAGAAGTAAAAATTAAAAGATTAATAATCCGAATAGTACTAATTAAGACGTATAATACTATTAGTAAAGTTAAATATTACAATACTTTCCTCTATTAAATATACAAGATTTATTATAACGAAATTCCTATGATAACTTAAGAAGTATCTTTTTAGATAATATATAAAATAATTAATAATACTACTAGCCTAAATAGCCTTATACTTATACTACTTATTTTTAGTATATATCTTTATTTTATAGAGGATTCTATTCTTTCTCTAGATATTATTACTTAGACCTATATTATATAATAAATAATAGAAAAGAACTACTATACATATACTAAATATATTATTAATACTATTTTAGTAATATATAATAGTTTTAATTACGAAGGACTAGGCCTAAGCTATAATTTAGCTATAAGGAATATAAATACTATTTATTTAGAACTAAGGAGTAAAAGAGAGGTTCTTATAAAAAACGTGAAAAGTCTACTTAAAAGTAATACTAGAAGCTTACTAGTAACCTACTAATACTTAACTTCTTAGGTATAGTTATCGGGACTTAGGTAAAACTAGAGTTAACTAGCTAGGTATAGCTTATAATATTACCCCCCTCCCTACTAGTAGTATACTAGGGCTACCCTATTAAAGTCTC
>RYZW01000597.1:3192-23521 GCA_004367215.1 Colletotrichum trifolii
GATAGCTTTTAAAACTTCTATAATTATATTACTATAATATTCTAAAGTATTTAGTAACTAGTATTATAGTAGTATATTAATATTAAAGTATTATATAATAAATACCTAGTCCCTAATATTATTAGTTTAGTATAATAAATTATAAATTAACTAGATAATCTTCTTTTAAATATCTATAAACTACTTATTAATTATAATACTTAAAATAATTTTATTAAAACCTATTTCGATAAAATAATAGCTTTAATTATAATAGTTATAGCTAGATATCTCTATACCTATTCTATACTTCTTTTCTTATAAGTAGCTGTATAGATTTCGAAGAGATTTCAATTCTATTATAAAAGATATAAAAAAGTAATAGATTATAAAATACCTAGCTTTTAATATTCTGTTTTATTCTATTTTCAAGAAGTTCATAAAAGTTCCCAACCCTATAACCTTAGTAGTTACTTTTAGCTATATATATTAAGCCTTAATCTCGATAAAGCTCTCCCTATATAGACTATTACTACGAGGTCTTCTACTACTATAAGGTTAAATATCATAATTAGGAGTATAATTATCTATATTAATAAGTAATTTNCATTACTATTTTAACTAGTTATAAGCTAATATTAGTACGAATACTATTATTAGGTAAAATTTATAGTTAGATCTATATATAGGGTAAAGAGCTGAGATACTATTCTAGGTATAGAGCAAAAGTGCCTAAATATTAATATTTTACTATAATATTCAGTACTAGATACTTTAGAGTATTTTACTAATATAATAATAAAGGTTTTTAAAGCTATTACGACAAGTTAGGTTTAGGTTATGATATAGCTTAAAGAGAGTATAAATACTATTTATTTAGAACTAAGGAGTAAAAGAGAAGTTTTTGTGAAAAGTATAAAAAGTCTATTTAAAGGTAGTATTAGGGGTTTACTAGTAGCTTATTAGTTATCGGTAACGCTATACTGTAAGGTATATGTTAACGCCTGAGGTATATATACTTCTGTATGTATATAGCATATGTGTCTATACGCTTTATAAGTATAGGGTATATATAACTATATACTTTTATACTTCCCTAGTAATACCTATTACTAGTTATAGCTAAGTACTATAGTAGTAGTAGTATACTATTGTGAGAATACGTATAGTACTAAGGCTGTTATATGACTTTACTAGCTACCGTTCGACTCTGGTAGCTTATATAAGATATTTACTGTTTTATTTAAGTATGTTTAGACGTTTTATTCTAGTTAGAAGAAGATATACTTTTTAATAATTTACTTTTAGATTATATACTATGTTATTTGTTTATTATAGTTATAAGTTTAGTTATATTTAATTATTTCTAAACTATTTATGATTAATAAATATAAAGGAAATCCTTTTAATCTATCTTATTAGTTATTAATTATTTCTAAACTATTTATGATTAATTAGTGGTTGTATTAAAGGTCTCTGATCTATTTAAAGTTATATACCTCTCCGGGACCCTTTAAAGGTAGTTGTATTTAGTTATTAGCTCTTGATTTATTTACCTACTAGATACTACTAGTTCTGAGGAACCATATATAGAGAGAACCCCAGGCAGTAAGATATAATTAGTTAATATAATAGTAATAAATAGGGAAAATATAAGCCTATCTGTTATATTTACTTTTTAAAAATCATAGTTATATAATACTAGATACTAACTAGCTAGTAATACCTATTACTAGCTATTATATTAGTAATTACTAACTATTAATATTACTAGCTATTAATAAGAACTAATAGCTAGTAGTAATTACTATATAGTTTATATAACTAGAAAGTATATAGCTACTAGTCGCGCTTACCTACCGCAGGATTCGAACTTACTATTCTTACTATAATAGTAAGAGCTAGCTAGATATTAAACTACTATATTAAGCGGGATTATTTATAATCAATAAATATAAAAGACATCTTTTTTTTTAATCTATCTTATCAGGTTTTTAACCTATTATTTAAAAGTAATATATTTAACTATTAGTAATTTAAAGATAATAATAAAGCTATCTAATAGTTTTAACTTTAATTATTAGTATATTATACTATATTTCTATATAACTAGCTAAAATATCTAGTAGTATATTAATCTAGATTTTAAATCTATCTTTAATATCTTAGAAATACTTGAACCTTTTAAATTTAATAATTAGTTTAGCTAAAAGAATACTACTTAAAAAAAAACTAAAAGTACTATCCTTTCTATTCTTATTATCCCAGGGATTTTTAATTACTATTTAGGAGATTTTAAACCTCAAATAATTCAGGAATTTAACTATAAAAAAGTAAAGAAATATTATACTATAATTTAGATATAAGTTAATACTATTATTAATAACAACTTTCTAATACTTATTTAAATAAAATTTCTTAATAAGAGTAATATATCTTTTGAAGCTTTTCTAAAAGTTCTAAAATATTAATATATTTAAAATAAGTTAGTTATATAATAATAAATTAGAATTAAATATAAAAAAGTCTTTAAGAAAACTAATTCGAATTCTTCTAGTCTAATATAGTATAATAAGTAATATACTATTTATTTCTAAGTAGTAATATATAATATCTTAGAAATCTAAGGAACTTTTAGATTTAAGGAGTAGTTTTAAATATTTGTTTAATATATTTTACTTAGTTAAGTTATCATTTAGTATTAGAATATCTTTAAGAGAAAAACTCTAAACCTTAATATGAGGATTTTAGATAAATACAGAGAAATCTTTATAGCTATATTTTATATTAATAAAAGTTTACATAAGAATTATAGTAAAATACTAGTTATATTAGTTATTCGTATAAGAATACTAGATATAATTTAAACTAAAATAAAATACTTATATCATTTTAGGAGCTACTTATACTTTCTGGAGGACTATGGGTATATTAAGTATACTATTACTAGTTTATATATTAAGTTCCTTAATATTTAGATATTTATTACTATTTAAAATAGTATTATTAATAAAGTAAATAACTCTGAATTCTATATTCTATAATAGAAGTTTACTAAGAAAAGATAGTTAAATACTAGAAAATATACTAGTAAAGTTAAAAAGGTTTTTTTAGATATCCTAAAAGCTAAGTTAGTTTTTTAAAATAGTAAGTCTAGTAATACTAACTACTTTTCTAATTTAATATATATGAGTATTAATATTATTTTCTTTAAAGAATTATCTAAAGTTCTTTTAGGAGTTTTTTTAACTACTTAAGGATTTTATATATTTTTAAGGAGTATAGTTTTTAATAGTTATAAAATAATTTATATTATTAATTCAATAGATTTCTTTAAGAAAAGATCTTTTAAGTTTAATAAAAGAATAGATTTAGTTTAATATAGTTTAGTTAGTTTTCTTATAGTTAGATAAAATAAGAGAATTATTAAGAAGATCCTAAATAGTTTAAAAAAGAAGAATATATTTAATTTAGTATTAGATAGTATTACTTATATTAAAAACTTCTATACTAATATTATCTTAGAAGTACTATTTTTAATAAAAATAAGATCTAGTATATAAGACTAGATTCTATTTTTAGGTTTAGCTTAATTAAATATTGTATTATTATAAAATAGTTATTTAGAAAGTATAATTTTATTTTCCTTAGATATAAACCTTTTATAAATCTTTTTATAGTTTATTTAAATGTTTCTAGTATTATCTCGGAATTATAAAGTATTTTCGTTCCTTAACTATACTTTACAATAGTTTACCTAGAACCAAAATCTAAAAAAACTTATATATAATACTTTTAAGTAAGATATCTAAGATAAACTACTCTTAAGTATTTAGTTTTTAATACTTAAGAAGTTAAGATTATAAGATTAAAATAATTAGATTATTCTTNTAAGGTAATTAGATTACTCTTACTATATAATAGCTTATTCTTAATAGGTTATTTCTAGATAAACTTTAGAGTTATATTTAGTTTACTTATTTCATTATATTACCTAGGATTTATTTAACTTCTCTAAAGTATATATAAGTAACTTTTAGGCTTTTATTATTAAAGACAAATTTCTCTTATTTATACTACTTAATAACACTTATAATTTATTTTTTAAGTATTATTAATATTTCAAAAATAGGTAAAGAAATAGAGAGGTTTTTTAATTCTTAAGATTTAATAAAATATTAGATATATAGTAAAGAAGGGCTAATAGCTTATTTTCTACTATAATTATTAGTGAATATATTACCTCCTAAAATATAACTTTAGTCTTCTTACCCCCCGCTAATTACTATAGCTAGCTACTAGTTAATCTGGAACTATAAGGATATAACGAATAGACTATATAATATACCTAGCAAATAGCTAGCTAGGTACTAGAAGAGTCTTCAGTTAAAAGATTATAACTTAGATCCTTCAAGTAATAATCTATATAATAATATAGATTTTATTTATATATCTAAACTTTTCCTCGTTAAAACCTTTAGCTATACTCTTACAATTCTATTACTTCTACTTAATTTTTTAAGTAACTAATATAAGTAAAGATATTAGGTAGTAACTAGTATTATAGAGAAGAGCTACTTTATAAGTATAGACCTAATATAAGCCTTGATAAGTTTTAATAATTAATACTTAACTTAGTAGAGGCGTGTAGCGAGACCGCTACTATTATACTATACTATTACTAAAAATTAAATAAGTAAAATAATAGTAATAATAAAATAGTTACTTTAGGAGAAGATAACCCTGAGGAGAAATACTTCCTATATATTACTTAAGATAATTTAAAACCTAGTATTAATATAAACCCTTACTAATAGTATATTAAAGATATTAAGAGGGGGAAATTATTAGAAGATATTATATAAGATATATCCTGTAAAAAAGAATACTTATTTCCCGATATAAGAAGAAGAAGTAGAATAACTTCTACTATATTTTAAAAAGCTAAGTAGTTACTAGGCTTTTAGTAATTAATACCTAAATTTAATAAATAATCCTAAATACTATTATAGCTACTATTCCTACCTAAGCTAGATCTAGTAAATATTATAAGTTAAATACTCGAAACTATATAGTTCTAGATAGTAATACACTAAGAGTAGATATAAAAGTAGTAGGAAACCTATAAAGAATAAACTTCAGCTTTTATCTAATAACTAACTAAATATTTAGTAATACCTAAACTATTTAAAGATTAGGAAAAGCTATTTTTATATAACTATAGAGTAATAAAAGAAGAGTTTATAGTTAAATAAATTAATAACTAGATTACTACTATTCAAAATAGCTACTAGATCTAACTAAGTAGTATAGTTGACTAATAGATCTAATAGGTATTTATAAAACTAGTACCCTAGTTCTAGATAGAATAGAGAAACTACAAAACTAGCCTATAGGATAAACCTGCCTAAGCTGATTTTATTATTTATTATATTTATTTACTAATAATATATTAACCTAGAAATATAGGAGAAGCTATATAGGTAAAAGCTTAAGGAAGTATAATAGGGAAAATACTAGTTACCTATATAATATTATACTAAGTAATTAGTACTATACTAGAACCTAAATATACCTAGATTTAATAATTAGAATAAAAGAGAAGCTTTTATTTACTTCTCCTACTTATACCCTAGTTTGAAAAGGGAAATAGAAAAACTTAATATCTTTATCCTAAAAGCTAGAAATATCATAATAGAAGCTATAAGACTATAGGAACTCTAATAGTACTATACTAGTAGACTAATATAAGATAAGGGGTATAAGTAAACTTATATAAGCTTATAGCTATTCTAGCTACTACTACCCTTAAGGGTGGTAACCTGAATAGGTCTATTAACCTTATTAATACTAAGTAGATAGTAATAAGATACTAGTAAGTTAAGTAATACTATACCTACCCCAAATTAGAAGAATATATATATATTCGTTATACTATAGATTATAAAAATATATTTTTATATAGCAAGATAGAATATAGAACTATAAATTATAAATCTAAACTAAGTATAAACTTAAAACTAATAACTAGCTAAAAACAGAATACTATAAACCCTTATACTTTAATCTAAACTATTAATACTAGTTCTTATATTAAAGAAATCTAGGGAAACGAGTAAGTATAAAAATAGAACCAATAATCCTTATATTAGTTAAAAAATCAGTCCCTATAAAGAAAATAGCTAAAAGCTTAGTAATGATTCTCTAAGGTACTAAAGAAAAAGAAAAAGCAATAAATATAAATTTATACTTATAAATAGACCTTATTAATAAATAGTTAGTAATATTACTAAAACTAATCCTAACTAAAATTACTATACCTACTTTAGAAAGATTTAATAGTTTAGTATTAAAACTAAGGAAATATTACTAATTAATATTCTTTCTTATAAACTCGAATAAGTATTTATAGAAATTATACTAACTATTTACTAGTACCTACTAGCTAGAAAAATATATAAACTTCCTATTAAGATAGGACTCTATAGGCTAAGAAAGTATTATAATAAATACTTAAATGAATATTTAATATTATAAATAGATATCTATTACTAAACTAGAAATATTTACTTAAGAGATTGTTGAGAATAATAGAATTACTTATATACTATATATTAGTAAGGTAAGTAATAATTTTAAAGTTTATATAGAAATCCTTAGAGAAGTAGATAAAGTTATCGTGACTATAGATATCCCTAGGGAGCTTATAAGTAAGTAGGGAGTATTTGATGAAGTTATAGTGAAGTTAGTCCTAATCTTTAAAAATACTAAATATATTATTAAACTAGAACTAAGTAAAAAGCTACTTTATAAACTTATATATCTACTAAGTAAATAGTAACTAGAAAAGTTAAAAGTATATATCGCAGAAAGCCTAGTGAATAGATATATATAACTATCTATAAATAAAATAAGTATACTAATCTTTTTTATTCTAAAGAAAAATAGTTCCCTATAACTATATATTAACTATAGAAGTTTTAATAAAATTATAATTAAGAATTAATATTTATTACTACTTATTAGTAAGTTTCTAGATAAATTTTAAGGAGTAATATAGATTTCGAAAATTAACCTTAAAGATACTTACTATTATATTAGGATTAAACTAGAAAATTACTAGAAAATAGTATCTAAAATATAATATAGTTATTATAAATATATAGTAATACTATTTAGTCTTATTAATATACTAGTAACCTTTTAAGTATATATTAACTATATATTTGCTAGTTTAATTAATATATACTATATAATATATATAGATAATATTATAGTATATATAATAAATACTAGAAAGAACTATACTGAAATACTATTATAATGTTAGAGGCTAGCTACGAGAAGTGCTTTAGTGGTGCTTTAACAATATTATGATGAATTTGAAGAGTTTATACTTAGGGTAAAAACTCTTTACTAGACTATAGGGGTAGTAGTTATATAGAGCCTTAATAGTAATATCTTATATAAGCTTTAAAGCTTAGGTCTGTGATATGCCCCCTACTATTTTACTGCTCTATTACTATAGTAATACGTAATATCTATAACTTTATAATATAACTATAATATCTAACTACTTAAACTAATCTAACTAATAAGAAAAATCTATTAAGATAACTTCTTTAGGTATTACTAATATTAAATAGTCCTACTAATAAGAAAATCTAGGTATTATTAATATTAAATAGTCTTACTAATAGTAAAATTCGTGCTATATTTATCCTAGGTAATCTTGTATTATGTTTTTCTTCTATTTATCTATAAGAAGTTTCTTTTTCCCCCCCTATACGTAGCCCTGCTTTCTTTCCTCTAAGCTTTATATAACTCCTATCTCGTAACTATTATAGTACTACTAAATCGCTGCTTTTTTGCTTTCTTTCCTTTTTCTATGTTTTATTTATTATTATATCGACTATTACTATTACTAGATCTAGCCCCCCCAATAATAACTTTTCTTATTATTTTACCTTTTCTAAGCCTACTACCTATATTAATAGTAGCTATATTATTAAAGGTAATTCTAATAATAATAATAACTAACGCCCCGAAATAGTTATTAATACTTACTTAAATTATTATTTAAAGTAAAATAGGAGTAGTATTACTTA
This sequence comes from Colletotrichum trifolii, assembly GCA_004367215.1. Taxonomy (NCBI): domain Eukaryota; kingdom Fungi; phylum Ascomycota; class Sordariomycetes; order Glomerellales; family Glomerellaceae; genus Colletotrichum; species Colletotrichum trifolii. Next base: position 11,280 of record RYZW01000597.1, read on the forward strand.
CTCCTATATACGGGGTCGTAGTTACTCCTACTATAAGTATTTACGAATAAAAAGTAAATATAAGTAGGGATTTCACCTTTTTACTATAAGCGTTAACTTATGTACTACTAGCTACTAAGTTAACTATTTAGTTAAAAAAGATAAATATATTATTTCCCCTGCTATTATTATTTCTAAGAAGAATAATATTACTACTCCCCGCTATACTACTATCCTATCCCCTAAGTTCTCTACTATAGTTTAATACTATAATAACTACTTCTATTATACTTAATAAGAGGCTTTTACCTATATTATTACTACGCTTACTATTCTTACTTTTTGTGTTAGAGGTATTCTTATTTCTACCCCTACTTTTACTCCTAAGTAGGTTATTACTAGCTTTAATAGTATTATACGAATAATAGTAAATCCCCTTTTTTCTCTTTCCCTATTTTTAGTATACTAACTTCTTAGTAGTAAAGTACTATAATATACTCTAGTACTTATATTATACCTTACTAATATTATAGTTATATCTTAAGTTTTACTAAAGCTAGTTTATTTATCTATTACTACTACACTATTATTCCCCTAGCTTAATACTAATAATACTTTACTTATAAACTAGTATTACTTATTAATATTCCTAATAATAAAGAAGAGGAGGAGGAAAATAATAATAATATAGAAGAGGAATTCCTAGGTAATAAAGAGATATGGGATAATACTAACTTTTTTATTTAATTAGTTTATTTAGTACTTTAAAGGCGAGTTTAGTAATTAGTTATATATACCTCTTAGGGGTTATTATATTATTTAATTTATACCTTATATAGTTTTTTATTACTAATAAATTAATATTAAGTTATTATTTTCTCTAATATTTCTATATTATAACTTAAATTGTATTATAGTTTTATTATTAGTAAGTTTTTCTAAGGGTTCCTATATTAGGGTATTATAATTTTTCTATTTAATTAATATATTATAGTTATATCTCTATTTAGGTATATTCTTTACTACTAATATCTCTTTAATATTATATTCTTTATAAATTTTACTATTTTTTCTAGCTAGAACTAGGATAAGATTCAGTTATATATCTATATATTATTATGATAATAGTAAGCTATCTTCTACTTATTTAATAAGGTTAATATAGAATATTAGGTAGATACTTATAGGGATATCTAAAGTAATATTTAACGGGTTTAGTATATTAATAACTTTATATTTAGAAGATATTTAGTTGAGTTTCTTATTTAGCTAATTTGTTTTAATATAGTATAATAATAGTTATATTTTATCTTTTATTTAGAATTTCTTAATTATTTACTATATCCTATTTATACCTATCTCGTTATACTGCTATATATATACTATTATTATTTAGGTTATAGTAATACTATTTGTTAGGTAAGAAAAGAAAACTAAACCCTATCCCGAACTAGAATATATAAATTATTCTACTACTTTAGAATATAAAATAAATATAATATTAAACTTATTTATAAATTTATTTAGGTTTATTCTAGTTACTAATAAGTTTCTATTANACTAATTAATAAATAGTAATATAAGCTAGCTAGTTTAATTATGAGAAAGTAATATATATTTATAGGAAAGTTTAGATCTCGGGTATTATTTTCTCTATTTTACTATTTATTTGGGGATAGAATAATATTAATAAAAGTTGCTATACCTCTGTTAACTGGTATAATATTATCTAGAAAGTATTAATTTAGTCTAATCCGTAGTTAGTAATAATTAATATGGGGAAACCGTAGAACTACTACTAAGTATCTCGGAACCTCTCTATATAAGTTTTAGTAGTTATAGATATTATAGTTTCTAGCTAGATATATTTTAATAATTAGTCTATAATTACTATTAGGAATCTTAGGTTACTTTTTATAGTAGATAATAGTTCTATTATAAAGTTAACTATTAAATATCTTAGAACTTCTCTATATAAACTTTAGTAGTTATAGATATTATAGTTTCTAGCTAGATATATTTTAATAATTAGTCTATAATTACTATTAGGAATCTTAAGTTATTTTCTATAATAAATAATAGTTCTATTATAAAATTAATAGAAATTTATAACTAGAACCTATTAAGAATTAGGAAGAGTTACTGAAAACCTTAATAGTACTACTATCCTTTATATAAATACTAGTAAATATTATATACTTATATAAAATATTTAATATTCTTTAATGAACTATCTTAATACTAATCTTATAAAAATACTATAAATATTAAATTAATACTAAAACAGCCTAAGACTAAAGAATATTAGACTATTTAGAAAATTACTATTATTAGTAGTTTATATTTAAAGACCTAAACCTAGTTTTAATAGAATAGAGTATTATTATTTCTTATTATATAATGAGTTACTTATATCTATATTTAAACTTCTAAAGGGAATATCCTTACTACTTAATAAATAGTATCTAATTCAACCTTATATACTAATATTACTATAATTACTTAACTCTATAGTAATAGTAATATAATACTTTAGAATAAGGTATACCTATCTAGTAGTCTACTAGTAATATATTAATAATTATCCCTTATTAGTATAACTTTTACCTAGCCCTTTTCTATTTATATATTATAAATTAAAAATACTAGGGAAAGCTTATCCTTATCCCTATAGTTAACCTAGAGAAGCTAGAANATATTAATATTACTATGATTACCTAATTCTATAATAATAGTAATATAGTATTTTAGAATATAGTATATTTATTTAGTAGTTTACTAGTAGTATATTAGTAGTTATCGTATATTAATATAGCTTTTTCCTAACCCCCTTCTATTTATATATTATAAATTAAAAGTACTAAAAAAAACTTATTTTTATCTTTATAGTTAACCTAGAGAAGCTAGAGGACTTATATTATAAGTTTTAGTTTTATTATATTATTTTAACTTTATTAAGAGAGAATATCAAGGTATTTAGTAAAATAACCTAGGTAATATTTTAAAATAAAATTAAATTCTAATAAGGTTTCTATTTACCTAGCTTATTACCTTAAAATAAGTCTTAGGTTTATAAAATATTCTAATACTTTATAATTAGAAAGAATAGTAAATAGTTTTACTATATTTTATAATTCTACTAATTATATTTTTAAATATAATATTACTACTAGTAGTTCTTTATTATAAATAGTATAGTTCTACTCAGCTAGTATAAGTTTAGCTAAATAATAAGTAATAAACTATAGTATACTATCCTTATCTTCTTATAAGAAGTAACTATTTAATACTACTCCTAAATAATTTACTTCTACTATTATGTATTACTCTAGATCCTATTAAGCTATAATTAGTTCTAAAATAAATATAAGTTTAAGTTTTTTGAATACTTACTAGTATATAGTATTTTATTAAAATAGTATTTTTTTCTATATTAATTATATAAGGGGTTTTATTAAACTAGAGAAATAGTTAATTAAATTATAGTAAAGGTTTATAAAGCTAAGGAAGTTCTAGATATTATAGATATTCTTAGGAACTTCTTATTCCTAGATAGTTTTAACTTTTTCGGGGTTATAGTAGATACTTTTCCCTATTTTAATAATAAATCCTAGATATTTTATTTATTTTATTAAGAATTCGTATTTCTCTAGGTCTAAGTATAACCTAGTTTTTTATAGTTATTTAAAGATTTACTTAACTTTATCTTTATAGTTATACTTTAACTTATAATTATAGATAAAGATATTATCTAAATAAGTTATAATAAAGTTATTAAGGATACTTTAGAGTATACTATTAATCTAGTAGTAGAATATTATAGGTATATTTATTAGCCTAAAAGGGGTAATAAGCTATTTAAATAAGCTAAAATATGTTTAAAAAGTAGTTTTATATTTATTTCTTTTTATAATATAAATCTTATAGAAAACTACACGAATATTAACTTTTATAAACTATATTATTTTAAATAATAACTATAGTATCTTTTCAATTAGTAGTAAAGAGTAGTAGTTATAAGTACTAATAATATTAAAGGTATAATAATCTATATAAAATTACTATTTCTCCTTAAGTCTTTTAATAAAGAGGATAGGTATTCTAGTTATAGATAAATTAACCTAAACCTAATTTTTATCTATTAGATCTATAATGTAGTATTAGATTTCGAGGAAGTATTCTTTTAGTATATTATATAGTAGTCTTTATAGTAGGTTTAGTTTAGTTCTATCTAGGTTCTTTTTTAGGTAAATATAATAATTAAGGGATTCCCTATATAGAGGTAAGCTAGAGGCTTTTTCCTTATTAAAGAGGTTTATAAAAGAAATATAAGTAGCTAGTAAAATAAGTAGTAGCTATTCTATAGTTATAGGTAATATAGCTACTAAGATTATATTGATCTATATTAAACTAGTTACTAATTACTCGTATCCCCTTTCTTCTAAGCTAGAAGATATTATAGCTAGTAATTTAATAAGGTTTATAAATCTATTTATATATATTTCTTTTAGTATATTACTAATCACCTAAATAGTTAAGTTACTAATTAAATTTATCTATATTTTATTCTTTATAAGGTTTAAAATAATTTATTAGTATTATAACTATAGTTTCTTAAGGATAACTAAGTATACTATTCCTAGGATTATATAGAATAAGGTTTCTAATACTTAATTATGAAGGTTAATTTATACTTTAGTTATTTTCGTAATATAAGTTTCCTAGTTAGTATTTAGGATAGTACTTAACTAGTATAATTATAGTAATATAATAAATATAAAGTTCTATTATTTTATGAATTTTGTACTAATTACTTTATAATAATTATAATTACTATTAATTTAGATAGAAATAAAAGATTTATTATTTATTAATATAGAGACTAAGAAAAGTAGTTTATCTATTTATTTCTATATTTCTCTAGTTTTATCTATTACTATAGTATTAGTTTTAGTAGATATATTAAGGTATTTTTTAGGGAGTTTTTTCTGGGGGGCTAGGCTTTTTCTTTATGATTTATAATCTCCTTATTTAACTATAAGGCTTGAATATTAGTATTAGAAGTTACTAGTAGGTAGGTAAACTGTAGTTTATATTCTATGATAAAATAGTTTTTAGTATTATAATATATATAAGTATTAGCCTATATATATACCTAGATAACTATAGAGTTTACTTAATAAGTTTTATATATTTTAGTAGAAGGAGTTAACTAGGGTTTACTAGTTATAGTAGTATATTTATTTAATCCCCTATAGTATTAAGGAGTAGTAGTATAGTAATATTATATTAGTATTAGGGTAGTATAAGCTATTCCTATACTTATTATTTATATATTTCTATTTTAATTAATTATTAGTTCTAGTTAGAGAAGAGATTATAGCTATTCATAGTATTATAATTCTATATTAAGGATCTTGAAGTTTATTATAATTATATAATAGTACTAGATAGTAGTATAATAGTCTATCTAACTAATATCGCAGCTAATAGTAACTATTTGAATTCGGTAAGAAAGAGCTAGATAGAAGTAGTTTAGTTTAATATCCCCTATTTAGTTATACTTCCCTATTTATCTTATAGCTAATTTAAATTGAATAAAGAATTTAGCGAATATTTATTTAGGTTTCTAATAGAAATAGCGAATTTTCTTAAAAGTTTAAGTATTATAATAAGGGTTTTTATAGTATTTAGTAAAATATTAGAGGAATATATTAATATCTTAACTATATTATAGCTTTTATATAATATAAAAGTTATTAACTTATATCTAGATTTTAGGTAATAAGCTAGTTTATAGGTATTATTAGAAGTTGTCAGGTTTCCCGATAAAAGCCTAATTAACTTCTAATTTATACTATATAGTTATTTACTATATAGGAAAGTAGAAAGTATTATTATTAAAAGGGGTATTAATAAAGAGTAATTTTCGTTTTAGGTTAGGTATTTATAATACTTATAAAGTTAAGTTATAATCTACTTAGAGTTTTGTAAAAATATCTTAAAAGGATTAGTTTTTATTATTTATTAAGTTAGTTTGCTATTAGTCTATTAGAAGCTTTATAGAGGGCTCTGGATTAGTAATATCTATTATTATTTTTCTGCTGTTTTCTGTTTCCTTTAGTATTTACTATTTACTATTAAGTTAAACTTAAGTAGGAAATTTATTAATATTAGAGGCTAGCTATAAGAGGTACTTTAGTAGTACTTTAATAATATTATAATAAACTTAAAGAGTTTATACTTAGGGTAAAAACTCTTTACTAGACTATAGAGGTAGTAGTTATATAAAGCTTTAATAGTAATATCTTATATAAGCCTTAAGGCTTGGGTCCGTGATATATAAGTACTTACTAAACTATATAAAATATTTCTTTTTACTAAATTCTCTAAATATAAATTTACGTAGAAGAGATAAGCTTTTTAGGGTATATAATTACTTAGGAAAGTATTAAGATAGATTTAGTAAAAGTCTAAACTATTACTAAATAAAAACTACTAGAAATATTTAAAGAACTTTAAATATTCTTAAATTTCTATAATTTCTACTATAAATTTATTACTAATTACTTAGGAGTAATAGTACTATTTATAATATTCTTTAAAAAAGGGATAGAAAAAAAAGTTTTCTTATAACTAGAAGATACGAAGTCTATATTCTTAGTATTATAAAATACTTTTTACTTAGTAACTATTCTCTAGTACTAAGACCTTATTAGAGAACCTAAAATAAAAATACATATATTATAATAAATAATTTCAGGTATTTTATTATAAAAAGTAAAAAGCTAGTAGTAACTAGTTACCTACTATTTAAAAAAGCTTAGTAAAGTAGAGTAGAGATAGGGAATAGGCTAATAAGAACTATTAGCTATTATTAAGAATTTTAACTATTAAAAGTATTATTTAATAAGACTTTTAAAGAAGTTTATAGTCTTAATAGACTATTAAGCTTTAATAAGTATTATAATAATACTAATATAAAACTTTTAGAGAAAACTTACCTACTAGATCTATAAGTTTTTAGTATTTAATTTTAATTTAAAGTACTAGTTTAGAATTACTAATCTAATAGATAGACTATCTAGATAACTAAACTATATAAAAAAGAAATAGAGTACTATAATATACTACTAACCCTTATAGATAAATTATAACTCACTAAACTATTACAAGTAAATACTTACTAAAAAATCGCTAAAGCTAAAAAAAACTTAGAATTAATAAAAGCTTTTACCTAGATAATATAAATATAGGAAAAGTACTTTAGTATAGAAACTAGACTTAGAAGTAGAAATTACTTAACTTCCCTAGAGTACTACTTTACTAAGGATACTAGAAAAACAGTAATAGTTATAGCTATAATTACTTATAATAAAAATATATATAAGAAAATAGGGAATACCTAGTAAATACTAATAAATAAAGAGAACTTATAAAAAGCTAGGGTTATTATTCTAATATAATATATCTTATATTTAGTAATAAAAAAACTTATAAAAAACAAAATAGTATACTTAATAAGTAACTCTAAGGATATCGAATAAGTTGTTAAAAAGCTATAGACCTATAATAAAAATTATTAAGTATATATAGAAAAAACCTAGAAAGTAACTAGTAAATAGAAAGGGTATTTAGTAAATATAGAAAAGATATTCTTTTTCTGAGGAAAACTAATTATATTTAATATAGAATCCCTAAAATATAAAATTATTTACCTATACTATAGTAAAAGTAAAATACATTATATAAATACTGATAAAACTTATAATTTTATAAGATAGAACTTCTATTAAAATAATATAATTATAGATATATAAAACTATATAATATTATATTAAATCTCCTAGGAAATTAAAATACTAAAATATAAACTATATAGTTAGTTATAGTTTCTACTTATCCTAGTAAGACTATTTTAAGAAATTAGTATAGACTTTATTATAAGATTACTAGAAAGTATATATAGAAATAGTAGTATATATAATAGACTTTATTATAAGAATACTAGAAAATATATATAGAGATAGTAGTATATATAATACTATCCTAGTAATTATAAATAAGTTTATAAAGTTTATAATATTTATTCTAATAATAAAGTAGATAATAGCTATAAAACTAGTAGTGATATTCTATAAAGAAATAGAATACTAATTTAGTACCCGAGAAAATATTATTAATAATAAGGATAAACTCTTTACTAATTAATTTTAAGAAGAATTTATAATAGAATAACTAATTAAATAATAGCTATTAATAGTATACTACTTATAAATAAATAGTTAAATAAAATAAATATNAATAAATATACTAGATATTAGAGTATTATTTTAAAGTATTTACTAGTATTTCGCCTATTATCTAAATAGTATAGTTTAGGGAAACTATATTTATATATAATAATAGTAAATATAGTACTATTAAGTATTTACTAATAAAAAAGCTATATAGGTTCTATTTAAGAATAATTAAATATATAGCTAAAAAAGACCTAATAATATAAAGTATTATAGAATAAGTTATTTATATTAGCTAAATATATTACTAGATAGTAGAATATTAGTAAATAATAGTTAAAAGTTAAGTAAAAATATATAACTTAAAATATTAATTATAAATATATAATTAAAGAGTAATTATTAATTTTTCAATAAAGAATTTTAGGTTTAAATATAAGAAATAAATACTAAAATATATTAAAGTCTTAATTACTAAGAAGGTAAAGGAATAAGTATATAAAATATATCTACTAGAATAATACTACTAGATATATAATATATTCCCTATCTTTTTACTAGAATTATAGATAAAGTAGTAAAAAGATATTAATAGCTAGGCTATCCTTCCTAAATAAAAAAAAAATTTATAGAATAGGAAATAGAGGATGTTATAGTAAAATAAAAAGAGGGAGATAATAGATATTTCTTTATTAAATAAAATAAGTAGTTTATAGAATATAATATATAAGAAACTAAAACTAACTTAAGTAATATATAAGAAACTATTTAGAAATTCGAAAAATAGATAATTAAATATTATAGAAAATAGGATAATTAACTTATTATTAATACTAATAACTTGATAATTATATTTTAGAAGAAAGGAAAAAACAATTCTATTAACTATTTAAATAATAATAAAACTAGTTTAAAAATATATCTCTAAATTAGATATATTAGTATACCTTAGTAATAACTTAGTAAAAATATATATAATAGAAATAATTATTATACTTAAAACTTAGATATATTCTTATAAAAATATCCCTAACCCTTCTTTATAGGGATAGTAAAGATAACTAATACTATTAGTATAATAGGGATAGGTATTAGTATTATAGTAAGTACTATAAATATAATAGTTTACTAGGTAGCTTTCTTAGTAGTAGAAATCTTTTTTATAAAAGTAGTTTTCTTAATTAATATAGTTTTTTAGGGAAAAATAGATTTATAAGGAGTAAGCTAGTAACTTAAAAACGCAGAAGTAACAGGAATAAATACAAAATTACTATAAATTCTATACTTTTTAATAGAAAATCCCTTATTTTCTACCTCTTCATCCTCCTTATCCTTATCCTTATCCTCTTCTTCCTTATCCTTATTATTAAAGAAAGAATAATACTAAAAATTTACTAAATAGATTTTAGAAAATAGGATATAATTAATAAGTATAAATAAGTTAGTATTACTAGTAGTAGGGTAAAAAGCTTATAAAAAGGTCTCTATAACCTTAGACTCTTTACTCTTATTATTATTATTATTATTACTTTTACTACTATTTTCAGAAGAATATAGTAAATATAAAGTATAAACCTAGTAAAGTATGGTAATATTAGAACTACGAGGAATAGGGTAACCGTTAGTAATAGTAATAAAGTATAAAGGTATATTATACTTCGAATATTTAATAATATAGTAACGAAAGTTATCACTAAAATAAAGAAATATAATAACAGGATAAATCTTAATACCTTTAAAGATTAGAGTTTAATAAAAGTTATCGAGAAAATAAAATAGTACTTCTTCTAGAATATAGGCGGGACTATTATTCTGAAAATAGGCAAACTATATAGCGGATAAATAACGAAATACCTTAGCTTTATTTTCTAAAATATTAATCTATTTAATTAATTAATAATAATAATATAGTAAGTTTTTAGTAACTTATAGTAAAGATATATATAAGATATAAGTATTTATAAATAGAAGATATCTCTTATAAAAAAAAACTAATCTATAACTAGCTTTTTCTTTATTACCCCTTTAAAAGAGTTCTAAATAATTTCACTAGCTTTATACTACTTTACTAATAGTTTAGTAAGTGTATAGAGAAACTTACCTTTATATTTAGGGGTTATCTCTTACTACTTAAGTATATAATAATAGATTATAGCTTAGTTCTATATTACCTAAGTAATGCTATATAACTTAAATAAAAACTAGAATGTAAAGTATTAATAATAAATAGTAAAAAGATAGCGAAAAAATAACTTACTTTATAATACTTTTATTTACTTTTCTTATAAAAAATATACTTTATTAAGTAATTACTAATAATATAACCCGCTTGACGTAGTAGTTTAACGTCTAGCTGGCTCTTACTGTTACGGTAGGAGTAGTAGGTTCGAATCCTGCGGCGGGTAAGCGCGACTAGTAAGCATATACGTGCCTTCCGATTACGTAAACCATATATGGTAACCGCTACTAGCTGTTGGTATTTGCCGCCACGACCCTTAATAGCTAGTGACTATTAATAGCTAGTAACAGGTGCTACCGGCTAACTAGTATTAGTATTACATAATTACGATCCTTAAAGAGTAACTATAATAGATATAAGCCTATACTTTCCCTTTGTAATATACTTTCCGTATTTATTAGCTATCATATTAATCAACTATATCTTACTACCTGAGGTTTCCTCCGTAGTTTCCACGGTTCCTCAGAACTAGTAGTATCTAGTAAATAAATAAAGTAAGAGCTAACTACCAGGTATAGCTTCTTTTAAAAGGTTCCCGAGAGGCATATAACTTAAATAGTTAAAGACCTTTAATACAACCACACATATTACTAATAATATAAAATAACTTCTTAGTATTAAAATAAAATAAAGAAAAATAATTAAAATAAGGTAAATAATTATTAAGCTAAAGCTAAAAAAAGCTTTTATTAGTAATATTATCTATATTATAAATATAAATATAAATTATAGTAGTAATAGATATAATCTATAATATCTTTATAGAATATATAGTATAATAATAATAAGAAAAAAAGAAAAATAAAGAAAAGAAAAAATATATAGAAAGGAAAAATAATAGTAAACTAAGTAATAAATATAAAAAATATCTAAATTAAGTATTATATATATAAAAATAAAATAATAATAAAGTATATATAGAAGAGAATAGATAATACTTACTAAATATATAGCGAAATCTTATAGGGGATATAAATCTCGAAAAACTATTCCCGATAAACGAATACTACTATCGGTAATACTATACTGTAAGGTATACGTTAACGCCTGAGGCGTATACGCCTCTATACATAATTCAGCATACATATCTATATACCCTATAAGTATAAAGTATACATAGCTATATACCCTTATCCCCCCTAATAATACCCGTTACTAGCTATAGCTAAGTACTATAGTATACTATAGATCTAGAGTTTTATATACTTATATGTAAGTATATAATATAATAATAATAATAATAAATACTAGAATTTTTTTATATTTATATAATAAGATTATATATAGTATATATTATTTTCTAGATAAACTAATACTAATTAGTAGTTAACTTATCTATTACTACTATACTATAGATTAGTAAAGTTTTTATACGAGAAGAAGTAATTATAAACCTTATTTAAAATCTATATAAAACGAGATTATAAGTATTAACTTAGATATTTTATAAATATTACCCTTACTTTTATCCCTAGTAAAGCACTTTTAAGTTAATATACTAACTTTATTCTATAAAATACTAGAGAAGTAAATTTAAAAAATGCTTTTTAATATATACTAGAGAGTATTTAGTAAATATAATACTTTTTAGAGTATTACTAGATACCTATAATATATAAGATTTATAGTATCCTATATTTCCTATACTTAAGAAACCTATATAGTATCTCAAAACCCCTATACTTTCTTAAAAGTTATTTCCTTTTCGATACCCCTATACCCTTTTATTAATATATCTAAACTATACCCTAAACTAAATACTAAAATAAGTTTTAGTATATTAA
>RYZW01000598.1:0-28114 GCA_004367215.1 Colletotrichum trifolii
TAAACCTAAGTAAGAAGTTTATTGATATTAGAAACTAGCTATAAAAATACTTTAGTAAAACCTTCATAGTATTATAATAAACTTAATAAGTTTACACTTAAAATAAAAGCTTTTTACTAGATTATAGAGGTAGTAGTTATATAGAGCCTTAATAGCAATATCCTATACAAGCCCTAAGGCTTAGGTCTATAACAATTTCTAGTAGTAACCTTTACTATAAATACTAATTAAGTTATATTAAAAGAGATTTAGTAAAGTTATACTAAAAGAGATTTATAAATACTAGATAAAAATTAGTTTAATTCTTTATATTTCTATTATAGTATAACTAGATATTTTATTTATATATTCTCTATTTTTAAAATATTTTATAAAGCCTTCTTAAATATATATAAATACTATAAACTATATCATTTAGTATTTGTATAAGATAAGATTCCTAGTATTATAATTCGGAAACCTAAGAAGTATTGATAAGATATTTGAAATACTTTTAATTACTAGAGATATTTTATTTATAGATTATAAAGGAACTTAAAGATTAAATTATAACTATATTACCTTTCTATTTAGAAAACTAATCTAATAGAAAACTACTTAATAGAGTACTATAACTATATTAATAACTCAAATAGAACTTCTTAGTTTAGAATATACTTTAAAAGAAGCTATAATACTAAAGAGATTATTTTAAGATATTAAGTTTAACCTAGGAAACATTTAGAGAATATATTATAATAATTACTAGATAATTAAACTAGTAATCTTAGATAGTAAATATTTATCTATTAAACTTTAATATATAGATATTTAATAGATATAACTTTATCACAGATACTTAAAAAGTAGTTTTAAAGTAGTTTATATACTTATAGATATAATACTAGTAAATAGACTTATAAAAAGTCTGATTTAAATAAAATTTAAATAATTTAAAGTATTTCTTAATTTTATAGATTTATAAGTAATATTCTTAGGACTAGCTAAAATAATAGAAAAAGTTATTTAAAGCAATTTTCTATCTACTTAAATATATATATAAATAACTTAGAATAATCCCTATTTTTGATAAAAAGTTCTTATAGTATTAATATGAAAGATAAAAATACAACAGAATTCCTCTAACTATTCTTTTTAAACGAAATTCTTGAGCCAGGCTTTCGTCTAACTAAGTATTAATTATTTAAACTCTAAACTTTATATAAATAAGTAAAATACTATCATACATATATGGAAATTAACTTATATAAGTATTGAATACTAATCATAGCTCTTAAAAAGAATAGAAATAAGAGCTTAAGTTTATCCGAAATACTAAAACTACTTAAAGCTATAAGGTAGAATACTATAACTATAACTATAAGCTCTAAACCCTCTAGGAACTAGCTAAAATATAGAAATTTAACTAACTAGGAAGCTAGTTACTATTACTGAAATACTAGACATATAACTTCTAGAAATAGGCTAAGTAAACTAAAGAGTTTAAATAGATTTAAATACCTAAACTAGAGAAAATTATCTAATAATAGAAGTTCTAGTAGTAGAGTCTAAAATACTTCTATTTTTAATACAAATAGCTTTAAAGTCTTTTTATTATTTTAATTATAATTTAAGATAAATAAGTTCTTTTATATTACTAACCTTCTTAGCTTTTAACTAGGAGTAGTTAGACTTAAGTAAAAAAACTTAGGCTAAAATGTTTACTTTATTAGTTTCGGGAATCTAGAGAACTTCTAAATAATTTTTAAATACTTTATAAGTTTAGTTAGAGACTAGTATATAAGTAATTTTCAAGTTATTTTTATATTAGTAATATTAGTTAGAAACTAAATCTTAAATACTAATACTAATAGTTTAGAAATAGGGGTTTTATAAGAAAATAAAACTAGAATAATATATTATATAAAGAATAGTTTAAATTAGTTATAAATCTCTAATAACTTTTAATTAGAATAAGTTATTCTTATACTTTTTAGTAGTTCTATTTTTCTTAGAAAAAATAGATTTAGTTAGGGGCTTTTTTAGAATAATAAACTTATTACTAGGTTTTACAAATTATTATTTAGTAGTTTCTAGCTAATATTTAAGATTATTTATCTCTAATAAAACTTCTTCATCTCAAATTTATAAGGATTTTCTTATTATACTAGTAGTAGAGTTTATGTGTTTTTAGGTAATTTAGTTATTTCCTTAATACTTTTATTATTATCTTCTTTTTTATTAGTAATAGGTTTAGGTATTTTATTATTATTACTAATAAGCTTAGGTACCTCTTCTTTTTCTTTAAGATTACTAGTTAAGTTATCTTTTTTATTATTAGAAAAAAGCTTTAGAGTAATAATCTTCCTTAGATAACTATAAGGATGTTTCGAATTAGTAGTAATAGTAGAATTCTTAGTGAAAAGAACTCTCCCTTTTATAATACTACTTAGTTTAAGTATTCTAGTAAGTTTAGGGAATAGTAATAAATATTTTAATAATTAGGAAACTCTTTAAAATATAAGTAAATAAATGATTTTAGGTGAAATAATTTACTTTTATACTATTATAGAAAGTTCGAACTACTAATAGGGTTATTTTCCTCGACGAAATTAAACTATACTCAAATTTTAGATATAGAGTATTCTTAGATAAATTTACTAAAAATAAAAAGTATATTAATAGAAAAAGAGGAAAACAAGAAAGAATAAAGATTAAATTTTTTTAAAAAAGAAAATTAGTTATAAATTACTAAACAAAATAGACTTAGACTTCTTTAAAAGAATATAGAAAAGTATTTCAAGTTTAGTATTTATTATCCTCGTCAAATATATAAAGATAAAAGATACCTGAAGTAATTATAAATATTAATTTTCTATTATTTTTAAGAGTAAGATTAAGAAGGAATTACTCTAACTTAGGGATATAATAAATGAGAACTAGTACTAGATTACTAATTAAAATAGATATAAAGTATTCTAAAAGATTAAAAGTAATATTATATTAATTATTAGTAGCTTATTTCTCAGTTTTAGTAAAAAGGTCTTTAGGTTTAATGATATCTTTCCTAATACATTTAAGGAGCTTATCTTATAATTAGAATATTAGTAATAACTAATATATATTTTTATATTTTAGTCTAATATATAGAATCTATATTAGTAATATATACTACTTCTAAAGTAAGAAGGTAACTGTTAAAACTATTAGTATAGAAAAGAAGAAAGAAATCTAGTAGGTTAAAAATCGATAAATGATTTATTTATAATACATGAAAAGATTAGATTACTAGCGATTTTAGAAGGAGCTAACTAATTACTCTTACTAACATATAATAAAGATAGTTCAATATACGATAGATTATAATAATTTCATTAATTCTTTTTATTTAAGTACTTAAGGATTTATTTTAAGAAGCTATTTACTTTTTTTTATTTATTTAGTATATTATTTAGATTATATAACAGTATCTCTAGTAGCTCTACTACTAGGGGGGTATATCATAATATATATAGTACTAAAGCTACTATACGACTCTACTAGCTACTATATAACTTAGATAGCTTATATAAAGTAAAACTATTCTATTTATACGTATTCGAACGCTTTATTCTAGTTAGATGAAAAATATACCTTTTAATAACTTACTTTTATACTATATATTATATTATTTGTTTATTATAAGTATAAAGATGTTTCTTTTCTAATATTATATTTGAAATAGAAAAGAGTACTATTGATAAGTTAAAACTATTCTTATCTAGGTTTTATTCCTTACTAGGTAAATAAGTACTGGTAAAAATAGTTTATTTATACTCTATAAAGTATAAGACATTACTATTATATATTTTTAAAGATATTATATAGTTATTAAGTTTAACTTCTAGCTAATGTAACTATTATTATCTGTTCTTATATTATTAGTTAGGCGTTTAGGTATTTAAAAGTTCTATCTTAGTTAGTTAAAGTTTAGAGTTATGGTTTAGTTTTCCCTAACTTAGTTAAATAGAAGTTTTAAAATAATGCTTTCTATATATATTTAAAATAATTATTTTTCTTAGCTAGCTAGATCCCTTATTCTAAGTATACTATCTAGTTTTCTAATTATTAGTATATTTTGTAAATTCTAATTTTCATTTAGGGTTATAATATATATTTAATATTAATTAGAAGTCTAGACTAGTCTTATTAGTTTAAGTATTAGTTTAAGTATAGTTAAACTCTTCCTATTAGCTTTTAAAACTAATTTTAAGATTAGCTTAATATTCTAAGCTATTTCTCGTATTAATAGGATAGCTAGTAGAAGAGAAGTCTTTTTATTAAGTATTCGTATTATTTTAAAATCTCTAAGTATTTTAAGAATAGGGTTTTCTTATTGTTTAGTAATTAATTTAACTAGTAATTTTATCACCTTCTCTATAAGTATTTTATATAAGTTGTATTTTAAAGAAAGTCTCGTTTTAGTATATTTAAGATTTCAAATAATAATAATTCTTTAGAACGTAGAGATCTAGGCTTTATAGAAGTTATAGGTATTAAGAATATAGTTAATTAGGTATCTAATATATCTCTTTAGTTTAACTTTAAATATTCTCTTTAAAATATCTTTATTTATAGTATTTGTTAAGTAAATATACTTAATAACTATAAGTATAAATCTATCTTTAGTATAATTATAAATCTGAATAAAAGCTTAGAGTATATTATAGTATTTACTAATAAAGATACTATTTATATTAAATTCCTCTACTTTTTTATAGTACTTTCGAGTTATCTTTTAATATCTCAAGACATATTTTATAGTATAACTATTATTTAAATTAGCCTTACTTATAGTTTAGGTAGTAGGTTTATAGCTTTGTACTTCTTTACCTTTTAAGTAATAAGTTCTTTTCTAGTATACTTATTTATTCTAATTAGCTTTTTAGTATAAAAAGAAAATAACTTAAGATGAGTATGTAATTCTATTATTTATGTTTAGTGATTAGTTTTTCTATTAATTACCATTACGACCTCTTTAATATTTTATTAAATGTTATAGATTAAGAGGCTTTTCTGTTTTTAACTTATTCCTAAATACTGTTATTGATTAAGAGATTATTCCATAGGTTTCATTAAGTAGTATAAATATTAAGAATGTGTTTGAAAGCTTTTCTTTAATAATAAATATTTAGGAGTTATTTATGTATATATTTGAAAAGTTAAGAAGATTCTAAGTAACATAATAAAATAGGCAAACTAAGTATAATTTCAAAGCTTAGCTAGAATTAATTTATTAAGAATAGGGCTTTATATAATAGGAGTAATTTAACTATTTTAGTTTTATAATATTTACGTTTTAAGTATTAAGAATTAAGTATTTAAGAGTATTCTACTTGAGATGTTATATTGAAAAGTATTACATATATATATATATATATATATATATATACCCGTTTGACGTATTAGTTTAACGTCTAGCTAGTTTTTACTATTTTATAGTATGAGTAGTAAGTTCGAATCTTATAGCGGGTAAGCGTGACTAGTAGCTATATACTTTCCGATTATATAAACTATATAGTAACCACTACTAGCTATTAGCTTTTACTACTCCTATTAGCTATCAATTATTAGTAATTATTAATAGATAACCAGTAATAAGTATTACTAGCTAGCTAGTATTTAGTATTACATAACTATAATCCTTTAAAAATCATTACAATAGATATAGGTATAGGTATATATATACCTTCTACTTATTAGCTATTATATTAATTAACCGTATAATTACTAATTGAGATTTTCTGTGTTTAAAAAGTTCCTTAGACCTAATATTATCTATAAAATATATAAAGTAAGAGCTAACTACTAGGTATAGCTTTCTTTAAAAGGTTCCTGACAAACATATACTTTAAAACATATTAAAGACTTTTAATATAGCTAATATATAAATATATATATCTTACACTTTATTTCTAAGAAAGCTATTATAAAGTATCGTTAAGAGAATAGTATATTTAGAGATTCCGAGATAATACTTAAACTATTTAAATAGATTATAAAATAGTTTGAAACTACTCTATATTTAAGGAAGATAGAATGATGCTTTTTAAGTAATTACTCTATAATAATAGAGTAATTAATTAAGCTAAATCCAAGAATATAATCCAAACCTAAATTTTAAAATCTAGTTTTATTAAGAAATAGCGTTTCTATAACAATATTAGTATAGAAGCTTTTGATATAAGTAATATTACTTATTATTAAATCTAGTATATTGTATCTTTAGATTATTAAGGATATTTGTAATAATTCCCTTATTTTCTTTAAATATAGGGAAGTTAATAGGAGGGGCTAATAGCTTACTCTCTACTACAACTATTAACAGATATATAACCCCTTAGAATGTAACTCTAACTTTCCTACCCCCCTACTAACTACTATAACTAGCCTCTAGTTAATCTAGGACTAAACCTTTTATAGTTATAACTAGTATACTTACCCCGTATTAATCTTTTCGCCGATTATAAATAAATAATAACTCTTTCTGTAATAACCTCACGCCTTTATACCTTTATACTTTTATACCCTTATACCCTTATACATTCATAACTATTAACGCATAATTTAAACATCTTAAGATATTCAATCACTACTAACTATAAGTATTCTATTCAAATATTTATTATAACTTTAATATCTATAATTCTATTACCCCTACTAAACCCTACCTACCCCTAAAACGAGATTTTATATTATTAATATAAAAGTTCTCTATTACCAATATAAGTTAATTTATAATCTCTATATAAATATAGTAAAACTCAATTAGCGTTTTATGGGAAACAATTTTAATATCGTAACTGAATATAACTAATATATAAATAATACTTATATAAATATAGATATCTCTAGTATAAGTAGATAATTTTGAAAACCTGTATAATTATAATATTATAATAGTCTAAAATATCTAGTAACTAGTATTATAGTAAAGTATTGATATTAAAATATTATCTTATTAATACCTAGTTTCTAATATTATATATTTAATATAGTAGTTTATAGGATAACTAGATAATTGTTTTTTAAATATCTATACATTACATATCAATTATGATACTTAAAATAATCTTATTGAAACCTACTCTAATATACTAATAGCTTTAGTTAAAATATTTATAGCTAGATATTTCTATACTTATCTTATAATTATCTTTTTATAAATAGTTATATAGATTTCGAGGAGATTTCAATTCTATTATAAGAATTGTAGAAAAATAATAGATTACGGAATATTTAACTTTTATATCTTAAAAGAGATATTGTACTTTATTCTATTTTTAAAACGTTTTAAGAAGTTCTTAATTCTATAATTTTAATAGTTATTCTTAGCTATATAGATTAAGCTTCAATCTTAATAAAACTTTCTTTGTATATATTATTACTATAAGGTCTTCTATTACTATAAAGGTAAATATTAGAACTAGAGGTATAATTATCTATAATCATAAGTACTTCTATTACTATTTTAACTAGTTATAAGCTAGTATTAGTATAAATACTATTATTAGGTAGACTTTATGATTAAATCTCTATCTAGGGTAAAGAGCTTAGATACTATTCTAGGTAAAGAGTAAAAGTAACCAAATGGAGGAATTAAGTAAATTATATTAAATTATAATTATTTCTTCATTTAGTTTAAAGGATTTACTTGGAAGAAATTTATGAAATTAGTAATAAAGATTTACTTATTTAGTTACCTTTACTCTATACTTAGAATAACATCTAAGGTTTTTATTTTAAAAATAGATTTAACCATATATTTTACCTAATAATAGTACTTTTACTAATACTAGCTTATAACTAGTTGAAATAGTAACAAGATTACTTATTATTATAGATAATTATACTTTTAGCTCTAATATTTAACTTTATAGTATGAGACGCCCTTGTAGTAATCATCAGAGAAGGCTTTATTAAAATAAAACTTAATATATATAACTAAAAATAACTACTAAAACTTTAAGGTTAAGAATGTTTTTGAATTTCTTAAAAATAGAATAAGATATAATACGCATTTTAAAACGTAAGAGCTAGGTATTCTATAATTTATTATTTATCTATAACCTTTATAATAGAACTCAAATCTCCTTAAATAATATATAGTTATTTATAGAAATATAACTATAGAATCAAGATGAGAATATCTAGCTATAGCTATTAGAATTAAGACTAATAGTATATTAAACTAGGCTTTATGAAATCATTCTAAATACTATAATTAATAGATAGTTTGTAAATATTCAAAAAGGAATCATCCAGCTATCCTAGAAACTACTATACCAAACTAATAATATTAGAAACTAAGTATTAATTAGATAAGACCCTAGTATTGATACTATACTATTATACTAGTTACTAAATATTTTAGAATATTGTAATAATATAATTATAAGGCTTTTAAAAGCTATCTAATTATATTAGAAATATCTATATCTATACAAGTATTATTAATTTATTAAATATACTTAATTAATATGATAAGACTTTTGATTGATAAAGATAAATTAAGTCTTACTATACTTATATAGAGATTATAAGTTAGCTTATATAAGTAGTAGAAACCTTTTATATTTATAGTATAGAATCTCGTTTTAGGGGTAAGTAAAACTTGGTCTATAATAGAAAGATTAAAGTTATAGATATCGAGGTTATAATAAATATTTAAATAGAATACTCATAATTAGTAGTAATTAAATATCTCGAGATACTTGAATTATATATCATTATAAAGGTATAGGGATAAAAAGATATAAAAGTATAAAGGTATAAAAGTATAAAGGTATCAAAGTATTAAGGTATAAGGTTATCGTCGAAAGAGTTATTAGTTATTTATTATTGAAAAGGTTAATACGGGGTAAGTATACTAGGTGTTATAACTATAAGAGATTTAGCCCTAGATTAACTAGAAGCTAGCTATAGTAGTTAGTATTGAAGTAAGAAAGCTAAAGCTATATTTTAGGAGGTAATATATCTATTGATAGTTAGGATAGAAAGTAAGATTTCGGCTTCTTCTAAAGATTTCTTATAATTATTAAAAATTATATTCTTTAAAAATAAATAAAGTTTTTAAATAGTTAAGAAAGTATTTAGGAGAATTGTAATTAATATTTCTCGAGGAATAAGATGAATATTTATATATATTAAATTAGAGGCGTAATAGTTACTACTAGATTTACTATTAAAGGGATTCATTTTAAATTTGAAAGTATTTAAAAATGCTTCTTGAGTTTTATTAATGTATTTCTTCGAGTTAAGTTTTCTTTCTTGAGTTAGTTCTTGGTCTAAAGTATATAGTTTTAAGTTATTTATTTTATCTATAATTCTACTTTAAATAGTAATTATTATTTAAAGTTTTAGAAATCTAATATATTAATTTATAAGAATATATTTGATATATTTTTAGTTTCCTAAAAAGTATAAGTAATTTCTGAAATCGTATAAATATTTCGACTTAGCTTAAGAAATACTCTTTAATTTTCTTATAAGAATAGATAATATTAATTATTAGTAACACTATACTATATAGTATACGTTAACGCCTAAGGCGCGTACGTTTCTATACGTAATTCGGTATACGTATCTATATACCCTATAAGTATAGGGTATATATAGCTATATACTTTTATCCCCCCTAGCAGTACCTATTACTAGCTATAGCTAAGTACTATAGTATACTATAGATCTAGAGCTATATATACTTACGTATAGGTATATAATATAATAATAATAATAATAACGAATACTAGAACCTTTTTATACTTATATAATAAGATTATATATAGTATATATTACTTTCTAGATAAACTAATACTAATTAGTAGTTAACTTATCTATTACTACTATACTATAGATTAGTAAGGTTTTTACGTAAGAAGAAACAATTATAAACCTTACTTGAAATCTATATAAGGTAAGATTATAAGTATTAACTTAGATACTTTATAGATATTATTTTTACTTTTATCCCTAGTAAAGTACTTTTAAGTTAATATACTAATTGTACTCTATAAAATACTAAAAGAATAAATTTAAAAAATACTTTTTAATATATATTAGAGAGTATTTAGTAAATATAATACTTTTTAGAATACTACTAGATACCTATAGTATATGAGATTTATAGTATCCTATACTTCCTATACTTAAGAAACTTATATAGTATCTCGAAACCCTTATATTTTCTTAAATATTATCCTTTTTTAATACCCCTATATTCCCCTATCAATATATCTAAACTATATTTTAAACTAAATATTAAAGTAAGCTTTAGTATACTAATAGTTTAGGTAATAATTTAGATAACTTTAAGTAATAGATATATAATCCTAAACTAGTTTAAATCTTTTATTAATATAGATCTATTCGGAAAACCTTTTAGAATCAACTATAATAATTTTATATAAGTAAATACTAAAGATATTAATACTTTTATAATATTTTATATTTCCTAATATAAGTATCTAGAGATTTATAGGTATAAGCTTTTTAAGTCCTTTAGGATAGATTTCGATAAATAATTTATAATAATATAGTAATTTATTAATAAATATATTATTTACTATTTCCAAGATTTCTTTATTAACTATAGGATTAAAATTAATAAATTAAAAGAGAAGATCTATTTAATATTATACTAACTTACTTAGAATAAGTATTTTATTTTCTAGATATTTAATAAGATTAACGAGATAAAGAAATAAACTTTAGACCTTAAAATTAATATTGAAAATTACCTTAAGTAAATTAATAACTTCTTTGAGGTAGAAGATATTAAAATACTTTTATATACTATTAAACCTAAAACTAAAGCTATAATACTTATAGTTAATACTTAGCTGATATCTGAAAGCTTCGCGTGATATACCTAGTAACCTTAACTATTTATATAAGATACCTAGCTTCTTCTATTACTTATATATAGTATACAACTTCTACTATTACTAGTAGGATTACTAATCCCTAGGTAATATAGTATAGTAAACTCTTACTACTAGGAAAATAATATAGAGACCCCTTACTAGTATGAAATATACTAAGATAATAGTAATATATAGTATCCTTATCTTGAATATTACTCCTATACTTCCCCTATTCTTTTATTTAAAAACTTTTTTACTAAATAAACTATAAGCTTAATAAAGTTATATAATAAAAGTATAAAATATAGTAGAAGCTCATATAATATTCTTAAAACTAAAGTTAATATTTTTTATAACTATTATTTTAAACTTAGTATCTTATAATACGCGTAAACTAAAATGTTTTCTATTATATTAAAAGATTAAGCCTTCGATTTTTACTTTAATAACTTTATATATTATAGCTAAAACCATAATTTTAATTAGATAGTTATATATATTTAGGAATACTTCGAAAATAATAAGATTTACTAGATTTATTTTTCTAATTAGTAAAATACTATTCTTAGGAGTATAATAGCTAAGAACCCTAATTAGAGTAAAAAGAAGGTATTTAAGATATTTATTATAAAGCTTATTAATTTCTAAAAGAGATTTAAAACTAACTAGTATACTAATAAAGCTTTTTATAACTAATTTATAAATATATATTATAGTATACTAGAGTATTAGTTAGTATTTTTTAACCTTATACTAATTTCTTAGAGTTTCTATAATTAGTTATATTTAGCTATANTTAGTTATAAGTAATATTATAATATTCTAAAAATTATAATACTTTTAGAATATTAGAGATAATAGTAATATACTTAAGGAATAGTTTTAGATTAACTATGTATATAATATACCTTAAGGTAATACTTAAAGCTATAATTATACCTCTAGCTACTCCCTACCACTTTAGAGTAAATATTACTTTTTTCCGATTTTTATATATATTTATAGTAATAATAAGTATTATATATATAATAAAACAAGTTATTAGTTAATAAAGTATATATTTGAAAAGTAGTATATCTTTTATAATAAATATAAGTTAACTACTAATCTAAAAGCTTTCTCTCTAGTAGTATACTATATTTTTCTTACTGAATATAAAAGTATCAATAATTTTAATAATAATCTCTTAGTAACCCTAAGAGATAATAAATATAAGGAACTTATTATTTAGTATTAGATACAATATAAATTTAAGGATTATACCCCTATTATTTCTATAATATCTAATACCCTAAGGTAATTCTTTATATTATATTTCGATAAATTTCTTACTATTATAGATAGAGGTAAAATTACTTAAATTCTCTAAGATTAAATAGTACTATATATCTTTACTAAATTAAATATTGTTATCCCTAAGATTACTAAAAACATAAATATAGCTCTTATATTTACCTTTATATTTAAAAGCTATTATTTAACTATTATTTTGTTAGGGATCTTACCTAACTCAAGTATTACTAGTTTCTCGACTACTAAGTACTCATAAATTATAACTTTTAAGTAAATAGTTAACCTCTCTATAACTTTTATACCTCTATAAAGTAAACTAGTTATAATCTACTTCAGCAATACTACTTTATTAATAATACTTAGAATAATTAATATTCCTATACTATTTAGTATTATTATATTTTATGTAGTACTATATAATACTTTTTTCTTACTTTACCTCGTAGATATAGATTACCTTAGTATAATATTTAATAATATATATAACTAGTTATATTAAAAATAAAAAGTTATATTTATTACTTAAAAATAGAAGTATTATAAATACTCCTCAATAAAGAGAAAATACTTATTTCTATATACTTTATAAAATTAGAGATATAGAGACTCTACTATTAATTTAAATACTTAACTATAGTACGCCTCTATAATATCCTTATTAAAGCAGGATATTTTATTAAATACTATACTCTCAAAACTCTTAAGTAGTACTACTACTAGTACTAGATATATAGTACTACCCCTTCCTACATTTTTTTATTATATAAGAGGATATTAAGTTTAACTTTAAGGTAATTATTAATATTATCTATATTAATAACTACCCCGTATTGTATATTATTAATATTACTATAGTATTTAATACTACTTATTTCTTACTAAATATTTTAGTAAAGATAATATAGAAGGCTTTTAAGGTATGCTAAATTGACTTTTACTAAGGCTTTCTAGATTTTATTACTATTAATATAAGAATAATATTTTAATCTAAAGAGTTTAGATTAGAAATAAAAAGTATAGGATTAATAGTCTAAATAGTATTAATTGAAGTATATAATAATATTAGTAAAGTTAAGTATTACTATACTTGTTTCTACTAAGTATATAAGATTTATCATAATAAATTCTTTATAGTAACTCGAGAAGTATCTTTTTAGGTAGTATATAAAGTGATTAATAATATTACTAGACTAAATAGCCTCGTATTTATATTACTCGTTTTTAGTATATACTTATACCTTATAGATAACTCTACTCTTTCCCTAGATATTATTACCTATACTTGTATTATTTGGAAAATAATAGAAGTAGTCTACTATACTTATACTAAANGAAAATAATAGAAGTAGTTTACTATATTTATATTATATAAACTATTAATATAGTTTTAGTAATATATAATAGCTTTAATATTCTATATATAGTAACCTTCCTATTTTAGTCTTTTATATATATATAGTAAGAGAAATATAGTTAATAAAACTTTTTTTACTTTATTACTACTTATAGTAAGATATATATTCTTAAACTTTTTTAAAACCCTTAAGAGTTTTAAATAATAATTATAAAACTATATTTTGAGGATAACTAAATATTCCTACTAATTCTATTAATAGTAATATTACTAAGTATAAGTAATTACTTTATATATATCTTAGATTTTAATACTAGAATTCTTACTAGAAGTCTAATATTACTAAAAGATATATATTCTTATAGTAATATCTTAATTTTATCTATTATTATCCCTAAAAAACTTTAGAATACTTAGGAAATACTATAAAATACTATTATTATATAAAATAATAACTCTACTATTATTAATAATAATCCTTTATTTTCCTAAGTTATTAATAATTTCTATAATATATTCTTTAATTTTCTAAAATAATTTATTACTATTCTAATTTAGAGATTTAATTATAAATGTTATTTTATAGTATATTTTATAGCTAAAGAATAGTTAAATATAGTTCTCTCTCTCGTTTTCTATAAAAAAAGTATTATTATAATACTAAGTTTACTATTTAAAAAGTCTATTAAAAAAAGATTAAGAGTATCATTACTAATAATATTATTAAGATTATTAAGTTTAACCCTATTTTGTATAAAAGTTATAAATATTTCAAGTTATATATTATTAATAAAGTTAAGAATAAAAATATAAATAAAATATATAAAAAGTTATGCTTTATTATCTAAATTTTTAGTAATAATAGTAAATTCGAAATATTAATATAATTACTAATAATCTAATAGAATAGTTAATAGTTAATTTTAGTTATAACCCTAGTTCTCTTCTAGTATAAAAGTATAATAATATAGTTTTGAGATATTATTTAAACTTATACCTAAACTGAAACAGAACTCATAAAACATATTATAACTAACTTACTATTTTACTTTAAAGAATAATATTTTCTAGATTTTATAATAATTATTATTAAGCTATTATATAAACTTACTAAAACTAATACTTAGTAGTAAATAACCTATTCTAAGTATTATAAAGAATAGTTATAAATANTAAATAGAGATATCTATATATAACTTATATTTCTTTATCTTATACTATACTAATAATAACTTTAACTTTATAAGTATATAAACTAATAATACTTTTAATTTCTCTAATACTACTTTCTTATACTATAAAGATAAAAAACTCTAAAAAGCCTTATTTAAAGTAAAGCTAAAGATAACTTTTATAATAACTACCTTTCTAGCATTTAATAGAAGTATCTGAAGCCTTAATAGCGATACTTTCCGCCTATACTAAAAATACTATAAGTAAAAGCTAGTATTCCTTGATACCTATATTATACCTGAAGTATTTAAGAAGGCGTATATCGAATAATATATATAGGGAATATACCTCGCTTTTATATACTAACTTGAAATATCATTAACTTCTTATATACTATATAAGAGTAATAACCCTCTATTAATAATATTACTACTCTAAATAAGTATTTTAAATAGTAAATTAAGTACTTTAACTATAATTTTAACTTTGTATTATTTAACCTCTTAAAAGTATACTTCTATACTTTTATTAATAGCTCTTTTACTAATAATACTAACTTCTTATTTTAACTAGGATTCACGATAATCCTAAGCTAAGAAATAGTAATTAGTAATAACTAGTTTAATTTTTATAGTAACTTTATATACTACTTTTCTACTAAAAATAAAAGAATTACTAGGAATATATTTACTTTAGAGATTTATATTATAGTAATTAGTATAAGTTTCGTATATACTATTACTATAATACTTAAGAAAATCTTTAAATACTGAAACTTCCCTTATATCCTAATAATTATATATACTAACTTATACTTACTTTATACATATTTTATAAAGTTTAGTATTACTAAAGAGAAATACCTAATAATTAATATTATAGTATTAAAATAGTTATATAAATACTATAAGCTTCATAAAGTATAGTAGATTAATAGAGATAATAATATTACTAATACTTTTACAAAAGGTACCCCGAACTATATTTTAGAGAGATTTATTAATTCGAACTATATAACTATTTAAATAGAGGGATAGGTAATTTGAGTAGAATAGATAATAAAAAGTATTTAGATATTATTAGGTAAAAAGTAAAAGGATCACTTTTAATACTATTTTACGCTTATTATCTATACTGTTTTTAATAGTATTTTTAATACATAATTATAGCGTTTTTAGTACTAGTTTTGATATATAAATAGAGGTATATAAGGTATATAGTAAAAAGAAAGAGTTATTAGTATTAATAATACTATACTATATAGTATACGTTAACGCCTAAGGCGTATATACCTCTATATATAATTCGGTATATATATCTATATACCCTATAGGTATAGGGTATATATAGCTATATACCCTTATCCCCCCTAGTAGTACCCGTTACTAGCTATAACCAAGTACTATAGTATACTATAGATCTAGAACCTTATATACTTATACGTAGGCATATAATATAATAATAATAACAACGAATACCAGAACCCTTTTATACTTATACGACGAGATCATATATAGTATACGTTACCCTCTAGATAAACTAATATTAATAGTATTTCATTATAGTTTCTATTAAACTCTTATAAATATAAAATAAAGTAGAAAAAACCTTTATATATTTAACTAGATTATAAACTTATAAGCTAGGAGTTTTTTTTTAATAATATTTTAATATTAAGTTATAGATTAACTAAGTAAAATATATTAAATAAATATTTCAAGTTATTTTTTAAACCTACTTAATATAGTAGTTTAACGTCTACCTAACGTTTAGTATTTTACAGTAAGAGTAGTAGGTTCATATCCTACTTCAAGTAAGCACAACCAGTAACTATATACTTTCTAGTTATATAAACTATAGAATAACAACTACTAGCTATTAGTACTTATTAATAACTATTAATATTAATAACTAGCGACTATTAATACTAATAGCTAGTAATAAGTACTACTAGCTAGCTAGTATTAGTATTATATAACTATAATCCTATCATAAATAATTATAACGTATAGGCCTATACTTTCCCTATTTATTACCTATTATCTTAATTAACTAGATTATTACTACCTAAAGTTTCCTCTATTTAAATAGTTCTTTAGTTCTAGTATTATTAATAGGGTATATGAAGTAAAAGCTAAAGTAAGAGCCGACTACTAGGTACAGCTTTCTTTATAAGGTTCCTAAGAAGTATATAACTTTAAATAGATCAAAGACCTTTAATATAACTAAAGTTTCTTTTTAATTATAAAGGTTTCCTAGATCTTACGAATCTAGTATATAATAATTTAGAAGTAAATACTATATTAATTACTATACTATATTAAACTAGAAATATTTAAGTTAGGTTTCTTAAGAACTTTCCTAAATTATATTCCAATTTATTACTATATAATGAAATTATTCTAAATATATTAATATTTCAAAATTCTTAGGAAAACTTAAAACGAGATGTTCTTATTATTAAAGAGTTCTATTTAAGTAAGTATTAGAAAACTATCGTTTATAGTAGTATTGATTTATATCTTAATTGTATTATAATATTCTTTTATCTATTAATAATTAGATTCTTGAACTAGTTAAAATAGAAGATTTATTATAATGTAGTTATATTAAAGATCTTTAATATATTTAAAGTTATATACTTCTCGGGAACCTTATAAAAGAAACTATACCTAATAGTCAGTTCTTACTTTATATACCTACTAAATATTACTAGTTCTAAGGAACTATTTAAATAGAAGAAACCTTAAATAGTAAACTATAGTTAGTTAATATAATAGCTAATAAAAATAGGAAGTATATATATAAAAGGAAAGTATAAGCTAATATCTATTATAGTTATTTATTATAGGATTATAGTTATATAATACTAATACTCGCTAGCTATTAATCCTATTACTATTTATTAATAGTTACTAGCTATTAATAATTACTAGCTATTAATAGTAATTAGCTATTAATAGCTATTAGTAAGAGCTAATAGGCTAGTAGTAGTTACTATATAGTTTACGTAATCGGAAAGTATATATATATCTACTAGTTATACTTACCTACTATAGGATTCGAACCTACTACTCTTACTATAAAACAGTAAAAGCTAGTTAGATATAAAACTACTATATCAAGTAAGTATAATATTTATCATATAAGAATTAATAATATTTTTAATTTAAAAAAAAATATTTAGTATTTGTAACGTATTATTAAAAGAGAAACCTATATATCAAGCTATGGAAGAGAGGGGAAATACTAGGGGAATACTAGAGCCCCTATATACTAACCTCAGCTACTAGAACAATAGATATTCCAGTAACATAAAACTTAAATACAAGTATAGAGCTATAGCTAAGTAAGGGGAAAAGCAAGTTTGAATAATTATATAGTATAGTATATACCTATTAAGAAATCCTATTACTGAATATAAACCTAGCCTAATATATTCAAACTTCTACCTACCTTTAAGTATACTAACCAGTAGGACTATAATAATACTACATCAGAAACCTACTACCCAAGTAACTCAAGGGGCTAAACCTAACTCAACAGGGGAACCAACTCCCATAGTAACTAGTAGTAAAATAGACAACCTAGGGGAACTACTACCCCCCTAGAATAATACTAACTTTTCTAAAACTAACCTAAACTATTTAATTAAAGAAGAAATAAAGAAATTAAAGAAAAAGTAGAAGTTAGAGAGGTTAGTAGTATTAAAGAGGGGAGATAACCTAAAAAAAAAAGAATACTAGAAAATTAACTACTCCTATACTAGACCCTAAGTAAAGAAGAAAAAACCTTTTAATCAAGTAACTAACCCCTATCAAGTACTAGGGAAATAGCTAGTTAGACTTTAACAACTTCCTATTTAAACTAAAAAGATACTTTACTATAATAGAAAACAACTTTACTATAAATAAGAACAAAGTCTAGTATATAAACTTATACCTAAAAAGTATTATAGCCTACTGATAGATTAAACATATTACTATTATATATAATAGTAAAGTAAAACAGGTTACCTAGGTAGTAATAGAAGTATAGCTAAAGTCTAGTATAGATAATAATAATACCCAGGTTATTATAATAATAATTAAGTTAGATATAATTCGCTAAAAGGTTAACTAGTCCTACTAGCAATTTATCGATATATATAAGGCTTTTGAAGTAAAATACCCTAATACCTAACTAGAGAAAACCCGAGTTATTAATATTATTAACTACTTATTACCTAAACTAAGATATATAATTATAACCTAGAACCTACTAATTACGTATCAGGAACTCAACTATATAGCTAAATAAGCAATAATAGTTAAACGATCCCTAAATAAATCTATTATAGTAGAATCTACCTTTAGGACCCTAAAGTAGAAAAGCTATATACTACTAGTTATATAAATAGTTATCCTAACTTAAAAGATAACTAGAGAAAGCTAGTCGAGGGAACTATCCCTTATAATTACTCCCTTACTAGAGATTAAAATAAAAAAAACCCTATAACCCCGAGCTACTACCTCTCAGAAGCTACCTAAATACTATAATTATAAAAAGATAAACTATATATCTTACTAATATAATAAAGACACTTACTACTTCTATAAAAAACCTAAATATACTAGAAAAAGCTATACTACTATAGTAATAAAAGCTAATAGTATTCATATCCTATAAAATCCGGGGCCCTACTAGTATTTCAAAGCTAAGGTATTAATCTATATAAAGAGAAATTAGAAGAAAAGAAAAACACTTATTAACCCAGGAACTAATAAGAATATCCTAGACTAAAAGATATTATATAATACTAAACCTAGTAAAGTTAACTCAGGGCTAAATATATCAAACTTCTAGGGAAGAATAACACCTAAATATAAAATATAGACTATAGTTACAAAAATTACAGATAACCTTAACATAATATAGATAAAATCTTATATATTCTAAATAAATAATACTAGCAAATATAATATAATCCTAAAAATCTTTTAGGGGAAAAAAGCTAAACTTAACCTTAAATAGAAAACTCTAAATTAGACTTATCCCTTAACTATTACTAACCTTAAACTAGTATATAAAACTAAAGCAATTAACAAAGCTAAGAAATAATCTAAATACGTATTAGTAATCTTAGCTATATTAGTATCAATAGAGGGGGAGTAGTAAACCACCTAATAATAACCCAGACAAAATCCAAACAAAAAGAAAAAAAACATTAGCCAACTACTACTAAAATACTAAGAATAAGCTTATATTTTTAATATAAAAAAAGCTAGTATCCCTATAAAAAAAAGTACTTATATATATACTATAGAACTAGAAAAAAGCAAAAAGCCCCTATAAAACCTTATTTACCCCCTTATAGAAAAAGAATTAGAGGAATTATAATAATATCTCGTATTAGCTCTAGAGAAAGGGTAGATTAAAGTATCGAGAAACCCCACTAAAGTACTAATCCTATTCATCCCCAAAAAAAGGAATAAATTAAAATTATATATAAACTATAAGAAACTAAATAATATTACTATTAAAAACTACATACTACTCCCACTTATCAGCAAGATTTTAGATTATCTAGGAAAAGCTTTATAGTTTACCAAGCTAGATCTAAAAGATATATACTACTAAGTACGCATATAGCTAAAAGACGAGTGGAAGATAGTATTTCGAACACAGTATAAGCATTTTAAATATCGCATAATACTATTCAAACTAGTAAACACCTTAGTAACCTTCTAACTATATATTAATAATACCCTAATAAACCTCGTAGATATTATATATATCATTTACTTAGATAATATTCTAATATTCACTAAAACTAAGGAAAGTTATATAGAAGTAGTTAAAGAAATACTTAGCTAGTTATTACCAATAAAACTATATACTAACCTATAGAAGTACAAGTTTCATATATAAATAATCGAATATTTAAATTTTATCATCTCTCCTAAAAGTATTACTATAAAAAAAGACAGGATATCAGCAATTAAAGAATAGCTACTACCTACTAATATTAGAAAGATTTAAATCTTCCTAGGGTTTATAAGATTCTATAAGAGATTTATTTATAACTACTCTAAAATATATACTAAACTTACTAATCAGCTAACCAAATAGGTAAAAGGGGAAAATATAATAACCCCTAGAATAATCAAAACCTTTAAAGATTTATAAGATAGATTTACTCGAATACTAATTTTATAATACTTTAACTTAACTCTTCTAATCCATATAAAAATAAATACTTCTAACTTCACTATAAGAGTAATAGTTACCTAGCTAGAAGAGAAATAATAGTAACTACTAGTTTACTTTTCGAGGAAATTAAGAAAAGCAGAATTAAAATATAGTATACTAGAAGCTAAACTACTAGCTATTCGCGAAGTAATACTTATATAGAAATACTACTTCCTATACTCACAATATAAAATCACTTTTATTACTAATTATCTAAGTTACTAGTACTTAGTAGCGAAACCTTAGCTTAATAGCTAGTAAATAAAACTCCTTTAAAATATATTATTATTTAATTATATTATTAACTATTAACTAAAGAAATAAAACTTAGTAGATAATTTATCAAAATAACTAAATTATTAACCTATAAAAAGAAAAACCTAAAGAACTAGGAATACTTTTCTAGAAAACTTCTTAAACTAATTCCTAGATAAAATAGTAACAGTATCCCTCTAGGGTTAAAAGCTATAAGTAAACCCGGAAAATATTATTCTAGAGAAGCTATAAGGGATATTAGAAAAAAAGATCTAAGAAGTTTAGAAAAAAGTTACTTCTAGGGGAAGAAAAAGGTTATACTAGAGAAGAAAAAGCTAGTCTATTAATAAAAAAAGAAAAAGAAAATTCTAAAGCAAGCTAGTTATCCCGGATAAACATTAACTTTAGATTAACCTACTAATAGTATTCTATAATAAGTCCTTAAAAGGTTACTTAAATATTACTAAAATACTTAAAAAGTTAAGCTAAATATACTAGTAGAAGTTAATAAGAAAAAATATCAAGGAATATATATTATAGTATATAATATACTAATAATTAAAACCTTAATACTACTTCCTATATAGCAAACTAGTACCTTTACTAGTACCTACTAGCCTATAGTAATATATTAGTATAGACTTTATTACTAAATTACCTAAATCAATTAGATTTTCAAGGAAAACCTATAATAGTATACTAATAATAGTAAATCAATTCACGAAATACGCACTTTACCTACTAACAAAAGAATCCCTAATAGTAGATAAGCTAGTAGCTTTACTAGTAAATAATATCTTCCTTAAGTATAGAGTTCCTTGGACTATTATATCTAATAGAAATTCACTATTTATAAATAAGTTTTAAATACTAGTTACTTACCTACTAGTTATTAAGAAGAAACTAAATATAGTATATTATCCGCAAACTAATAGTTAAATAGAATAGTAAAACTAAAATATAGAATATTTCCTAAAAATAATAATTAACTTTAATTAAAATAATTAGGCAAAGTAGTTACCTATAGCTAAATTCGTTTATAATATTTCAGTCTATAGTACTACTAAAATCATACTAGTAGATATTTTAATAAGTTACTTATTAAAAAGACCTTATAATAATTCTCCTAAAAACGCGAAACCTAGAGCTATTCTAATAGTAGAAGAGAAAGTAAGATACCTCTAATCACGTTAATAGTAGCTAAAAACCCTACTAGAAGAAGTAAATAAAGGTTATACAAAGTAATATAATAAAAAAAGAAAGTAATTGGATTTCAGAATTAATAATTATGTATTACTATCTATAAAAAATATTTAGCAAAAATAACTAGCTAAAAAACTATCTAACAAATACTTAAAGCTATTTGAAATAGTATAGGTAATTAACGAGGGTTAAGTATTTAAGCTTAATTTAAATAAGAAATATAGGATTCATAATGTTTTCTCCCTATTATAATTAGAGAAGTATAAAAGTAATCCGCTAAAGCCCTAGGTAATCCCTATTAAAAACCTAAGAGATAATATTTATAAGGTTAATTATATAGTAGATTACAAAAAACTACAGAGAAACTATTAGTATTTAGTTAAATAGAAAAGGTATAAAGTAGAAGAAAATTCATAAAAACCCTAGTAAAATATATTATTAGAGTTAAGGTTAGAGTATAAAAAAAGTTTCTTAAGTATTACTAATGAATTATAAGAAAAATAATAAATATAAGTCATTAGTAATATAAACTAAAAAACTTATATTAACCTAAAAACTAAATAAAAAAAACGCGATAAAAAAATAATAACTTATCCCTAAAAAGACTACGGGGTATTAGGAGGGGAGCAGGGGGGGAATAGGGGGAATATCAGATCATTTATTATTATCATTATCACCATTATTACCCTCATCATCACCTTTATTATTATTATTACTTTCTTTATTAACCTTAGGGGTTAAGAAGTAAGAATTAAAAGTATCCATATACTATAAAAATATTATTAGTAAAAGGGGAAATACTAGAAAAATACTAGAGAAGTAAAAAAAAACACTTATAATATAGGAATAAGTTAACAACTACTTTAAAAAAGCAGTAGAGAAACCTATAAAAGCATAAGTCTATACCTTAATAATACAAGTTTAATCCTCCTATATTTACTAGAAAGTAGTAGTAACCTATAAGCTTTACTCTAAAAGCTAGTTATGCTACGAAGTAGTAGAAGCTATAACCTTAATAGCTATAAGTTAGTACTTATAAGCTATCTACTTAACTTCTTTATCCTTAGCTTTATACTTAATATTAGACTTATTAATACGAGAAACCTTAGCCTAGAAAGCTTTCCTAGCTGTAGTCTAAGCTTTCTTGAGATCCTCCTATAATAGTAATTAATAGGGGGGTACTAGGGTATATAAGTAGTATATATACTTTATAGTTATAATATAGTTATAAGTAGTAGTAGTAAGGTTAAGCTTAGCTAAAAACTCTTTAAAAAGGTAATAGAAAGCGAAAGTAATAAGAGTAGTAATACGAGTAGCCTAGGGAAATATTAGAAAATACTTTATAGCTATAAAAACAACTTATAAGAAAGGGGATAAAAGTATACTAGAATATACTCCTTACTATATATAGTAGTATAATAATAATACTTATTACTAATACCTAAAATAGTTAGCAGAAACAGGAAAGAAAAAGTAATAAAATATACTAGTAGTCTCACTATAAATAAGGGGTAATAAAATAATACTAGAAGGCTTCTAAGCTACTATAAAATAGAGGTAGTAGTAATAGGGGACCAGGTATTTAGTACTATTATTATTATTATCACTATTACTTACCTACATATAAGTAACACGTGACGCCTTAATAGCTCCTTTCTTCGCAATAGCAGCTCCCTTTCTAGTAGGAGTAAAAATAGGGAAACGTAGTATGGGGGGAGTAGGAGTAGGGGGAGTAGGGGTAGGGGGGGTACTAGGGGTAGATATCATATTATTATTATTATTATTATTTTTAATAATCCAGAAATAAAGTTATTAATAAAAGAGAAAACGAGGTTAACCTATACACAAGATCGAAAATTCAAATAATAAAAAAAGCCCTCCCTTAATTAAAAATAATTAAAAGCTTCTTTAAAGTAGAAAACAGTAAAATTAATAACTAAGAAATTACCTATAAGTTACTAGGGGGGAATAATAAGAGTAGTAAAAAGAATAATATTAATCTCTAAAACTAAAAGAATTATAAAATATATATAGTCCTAGACTAGCTAGTAAAAATAGTATTCTACAGAATAAATAAGAATAAAAGACCTACAAATCACTACTAAGAAAAACCTAGTATAGCTATTATAAGAGAAAAGATACTATAATTATAATAGACAGGAAAGTCCCTATAGCTAAAAGCGAGGAAGAAGCTTTTCTAGTATCTCTATAGCTAAGGAAAACTAGCTACCCTATATAGGGGCCCTAGGTTAACTAGAATATAGTTATAATTAGAATATATCTTAGGAGGCTAATATTAGCTAGGACCTAATATCAGGAAGCTAAGATATAAAGCCTAGAATAAATACCTAGGTCCTAACTAAAAAGGGGTACTAGGGAGCTAGTAAAGAACCGTTAACTTATACTAATATCCTAGTAGTTAAGTCCTAAAAATAAGACCTCTAGGAAAAGGGATTATATCAGACTACAGAAAAGAAAGAAAGCACTAGGGGAGTACTAGAGCCCCTATATACTAGCCTTAGCTACTAGAATAATAGATATTCTAGTAATACGAAGCTTAAATATAGGTATAAAACTACAGCTAAGTAAAGGGAAAAACAAATTCGAATAGTCATATAGTATAGCATACGCCTATTAAGAGATCCTATCACTTAATATAAACCTAGCCTAACACTATAGCTTACTCTCTACTATAACTATTAGTAGATATATTACCCTCTAAAATATAATTTTAGCTTTTTTACCCCTATACTAACTATTACAACTAGCCCCTAGTTAGTCCAGGGCTAAACCCCTTATAGCTATAGCTAGTATACCTACCCTATATTAACCTTTTCGATAATAAATAACTAACAACTCTTTCCACGATAACCTTATCTATTCATACCCTTATACTTTAATACCCTTACACTTTTATATTTTTATAACTATATATAATTCAAGGATCTCAAGATATTTAATTACTACTAACTATACTTTATTCGAATATTTATTACAACCTTAATATCTATAACCTTAATATCCTCACTAAGCTTGACTTACCCCTAAGATAAGACTTTATACTACTAATATAAAGGTTCTCTATTACTAATATAAACTAACTTATAATCTCTATATAGATATAATAGAACTCAGCCTATTTTTATTAGCAAATAATCTAAATATATTAAATATAGCTTATATATAAGTAATACTTATATAGATATAGATATTACTAGTATAACTAAGTAGTTTTTAAAACTTCTATACTTATATTACTATAGTACTTTAAAGTATTTAATAACTAGTATCATAGTAATATATCAATATTGAAATATTACCTAATTAATACCTAGTCCCTAGTACTATTAGCTTAATATAGTAAATCATAAATAAACTAGATAATAGTTTTTTTAATATCTATAAATTACCTATTAATTATAAGACTTAAAATAACTTTATCAAAACTTATTTTAATAAAGTAGTAGTTTCAGTTATAGTAGTTATAACTAGATGTTTCTACATTTACTTTATAGTTTTGTTTTATAGATAGTTATATAGATTTCAAGGAGATTTCAGTTCTATTATAAAAGATATAAAAGAATAATAGATTATAAAATACTTAATTCTTATATGTATTTTATTTTATTCTATTTTAAGAAGTTTATAAAGGTTCTTAACCCTATAACCTTAATAGTTATTTTTGGCTATAAATGCTACGCCTTAGCCTAGATAAGGTTTTCCTTATATAAATTATTACTATAAAGTCTTCTACTACTATAAAGTTAAATATTAGAACTAAAGGTATAATTATATATAATAATAAGTAGTTTTATTACTATTTTAACTAGTTATGAGCTAGTATTAGCACGAATACTATTATCAGGTATAATCTATAATTAAATCTATATATAAGTTAAAGAGCTTAGATACTATTCCAGGTATAGAATAAACTAACTAAATATTTAATTATTGAATAGTAGTTTCCTACTTAAATTACTTAATAAGATTGAATAGATTAATTGTTTGAAATATATCTAAATTAGGTTTGATATCTAGATTAATATATTCCTAGATATTTCAACTAGTTATATAGAAATATTGTATAATATATTGATAATTAAAGGTAGAACTATTAGATAGTTATACTATCATATTAGAATACTAGTAATTAAATATATTATTCTTTAATAGTTTATTAAAGAATTAATAAAATAGATTAGAAAGAGTTTCTTTTATCTATTAATTAAGAGCAGGGGAGGGGCTAATAACTTACTCTCTGCTACGGCTATTAGTAGATATATTACCCTTTGAAATACGGCTTTAGCTTTCTTATCCCCCTACTAACTACTATAAATAGCTCCTGGCTAACCTAAAGCTAAGCCTCTCGTAGCTATAACTAGTATATCCACCCTATATTAGCCTTTTAATATTAAATAACTAATAACTCCTTCTATAACAACTTTATACTTTCATATTTGTATAATTTTATAACTATTTATATATAATTGAAATATCTTAAGATATTTAATTACTACTAATTATAAGTATTCTATTTAATTATCTATTATAATTTTAATATCTATAATTTTATAGAACGGGCTAATACCTTACTTTCTACTACGACTATTAGTAGACATATTACCCCTAAAATACAACTTTAACCCTCCAATCCCCCTACTAACTACTGAAGCTAACCCCTAATTAATCTAAAACTAAACCTTTTATAACTATAATAGCTAGTATACTTACCTTGTATTAACTTTTTTATAACAAATAACTAATAACTCTTATTATAATAACCTTATACTTTCACACCCTCACACTTTCATAACTATATATGATTTGAAAATCTCAAGATATTTAATTACTACTAACTATAAGTACTCTATTTAAATATTTATTATAACCTCGATATCTATAACTTTAATATCCCTATTATAAACTAAATCTTATTTACCCCTAAGATAAAGCTTTATACTATTAATATAAAAGTTCTCTATTACTAATATAAACTAATTCACGATTTCTATATACTTATAGTAAGATTTAGCTTACTCTTATTAGTAAACAATTTGAATATATTGAGTATAACTAATATATTAATAATACTTATATAGATATAGATATTTCTAATATAGCTAAATAACTTTTAAAACCCCTATAATTATAGTATTATAATACTCTAAATTATCTAGTAACTAGTATTATAATAAGGTATTTATATTAAAATATTATCTAATTAATACCTAATCTATAATATTATTAGTTTAGTATAATAACTTATAAGATAGCTAAATAAGTTTCTTTTGAATATTTATAAACTACTTATTAATTATAATACTTATAATAATTTTATTAAAACCTAGTTGTTACGGGCTATGCCTGGCTGGTTGACTCCGGCTCTGCCCGAGTCCCGACAACTATACCTAAGAAGTCAGGTACTAGTAGGCTACTGGTAGGCCCCTAGTACTACTTTTAAGTAGACTTTTCACGCCTTTTGCGAGAACTTCTCTTTTTACTCCTTAGTTCTAAATAAATAGTATTTACGCTCTTTATAGTTAAATTATAGCTTAGGCTTAGCCTTTTATATATTTAGAACTTAGATTTATCCCCTATATAGGTAATACTAGGTTAAGTATAGCTTTTTACTAGTTAAGAAAAGATA
The DNA here is from genome assembly GCA_004367215.1 of Colletotrichum trifolii. NCBI lineage: Eukaryota > Fungi > Ascomycota > Sordariomycetes > Glomerellales > Glomerellaceae > Colletotrichum > Colletotrichum trifolii. The sequence goes on from RYZW01000598.1 coordinate 28,040, forward strand.
CTAATTAGTAGAGTATTATTCCTAAGTATAAGAAATATTAGGTTAAGTATAGCTCCTTATTAAATAGAAAGATTA
>RYZW01000599.1:0-27234 GCA_004367215.1 Colletotrichum trifolii
ATAGGGTTATGAGAGTACTAGAGACTACTCAAGCCCTTTAATACCTTTTATACAGAGAGATAGAATATAGAGTTAATATAGACTTTAGCTATAACTCTAACACTTTTTACTATTATTATTTTTTACTAGGCTTTTAGCTACAATACTTTTATAATTCTTTAACTTCTATTTCCTAGAGGGGTAAAACTAGGACTTTAGTAATAGTTCTATTATAACGAAAAGCTAGTAAATATATAGTTACTAAATACTTAGCAGAAAACTCTACTTAAAACTCTACTAAACATATAGCCTCAGCTATACCACCTAAACCTATAATAACTATAATACTTAAACTTATAGTAATTATAGTAGTACTTATATACTTCCTCGAATAATAGTTTTCTTTTATAGAGATAATATTAGCTTAGCTATCTAGTGGCGAATTTATAGTAATCCTTATACTATTAATTCCTAAAACTATTAACTATAAAGATTACTCTAGGTTTCTTAGTTACTTATATAGCTTCTTTTATAAAAGTATTATTTTATATAAAATTGAGAATTAGCTAATAGCAATTTAAGATAGTTATACTTTATACCTAGAAGCTTCTATAGCTTAAAAGATTTAATAGGCTATAACGAAACTTTTTTATATTCTCTAGACTTAGTAGTATAATTATTACTATACCTTATATAACTTTATATAGGCTGAATGTATAGTATTTATTTACTATTTGTTAATTAACCTAACTTTATAAAAGTTACGCCTTTATAGTATACTTTATATATTTCAGTACAAAAGCTAATAGTTCTTATTAAAGTTTTATACTAAATAGTTAGCTATCTATAAAGCTTTAAGTACCCCTAAGCTAGAGGTTTTAAGGTTTTATATTTTCGTATTCTTCTATTATTTTAAGGTTAGGCTATAGTAGTATTTATCATACTAAAAGTTTAATAACTAGGTACTTAGGGTAGTAGCTTTAGTAGCTAAGTATTTATAGGAGATATTATAGTTTTATAAGGGTTTTAGTAGTATTAGGAGTATTATTATTAAGGGGTTAGCGCCTAAATACTATAAGGAAATTAATACTCTAGAAAGCCCCCTAGCAAAAAAGCTATACTTTAAAGAGTATAGATACTTTAAAGAGTATAGGTATTTCTTATATAAAATATATAGCAAATTAAGCTATATTATAGTTATTTATTACTATAATAAGTTCTATATATTCTACTAGAGATTAGGTTACTTTATAAGGGTTTATTATAAGTACTTTATTATTAAAAACTTACCGATAAAAAGTCCCTAGAGCTATATAAAGCTTAAAGCTATATAGTATAGTAAAAATACCTAGAAAGTAAATAGTTTATAAGGGTTTACTATAAGTATTTTACTAAGGGTTTACTAGAAAGTCCCTAGAACTATATAAAGCCTAAAACTATATAGTAATAAGAAGGTTTAGAAGAGTTTACTAGTAAATATATATTAATACCTTAATAGCCTAATTAGCTATAAGAAGCTTTAGATACTTAATTAGTATTTAGGAAGCTTTATAAGAAAGGGTTAGATATTTTAGGTTTAGTTTTAAAGATTTCTAGTTAATATATCAAAAAGGTTAGATACTTTAAATTTAGTTCTAAAAATCCTAGTTAATATACTAAAACCTTATAAGTTAATATACTTATAGGAAATACTATTTACTTAATATAGTAATATAAGCTTTATATATTAATATATATATAGGATAAAGACCCTTATACGTTTATATATATATAGGATAACTTTTATATATTAATATATATATAAGATAACTTTTATATATTAATATATATATATAGGATAAATAACTTTTATATGTTAACATACATATACTACCTTTATGCGTTAATATATATATAAGAAGAATTTCTTTATTATTATTACTAAATAGTTAGTAAACAGCTAGCGAATATAAAAAAGTAGCTATATAGTATTTATAGGCTTTGGGGCTTAAGGCTTATAGAGGGGGGGATAGTTATAAGGATATACCTTATAGCTTATATAGAGAGCTAGGATAGTTAGGATTAGTAGATTATTATATAGATATAGATTAGTAACATAGTAGCTTGAGGTTACTATAGGATTAAAAGTCTTCACAACTACTACTAGTTAGCTTACTAAGTTAAAGTCTTATAATCTATAAAGACTTACTTTTTACTATTACTCTTTTTTTTTACTAGGTTTTTAGCTATAATACCTTTATAATAAGAAATTATTATTTTTATAGTAAAAATACTTTATAATATTTACTATATATTTAAAAGCTTAAGGATAACTATAGATAAATTTTTAGTAGCTATATTTAATAATAGGCTTCTATCTACTACTAAGGTATTATTTTATCTTTAAGGAAATAAAAAGATAGAATATAAAGTAAATATTTATAATTTTAGGAATTTGATTATATTAATTAATATATCTTATTTTCCTTTAAGAATTCCTATAAATATTAGTAGTTAGAGGTTTCTAGGTAATGAATTAGTAGTATGGAATACTTTTAACTTTATATTAATCCTAAGAATTATAAGGCTTAAAGTTATGAAATAATGATTAAATTAAAATAATAAAGTATTTTTAGGAATATTCTAAATTAAAACTACTATTTAAATATTCTATATTACTTATAAAGTATCTATATTCCCGCTTGACATAGTAATTTAACGTCTAGCTAGCTCTTACTGTTATGGTAGGAGTAGTAGGTTCGAATCCTGTGGCGGGTAAGCGTGACTGGTAGGCATGTATATATACGTGCTTTCCGATTACGTAAACTATATATAGTAACCGCTACTAGCTATTAGCGCCTACTGATAGCTATTAATATTAATAGCTAGTAACTATTAATAGTAATAGCTAGTAGTAGCTATTACTAGCTAGCTAGTATCTAGTATTACGTAATTATAATCCTTAAAGAGTAACTATGATAGATAGGCTTATATTTTCCCTATTTATTATCTATCGTATTAACTAACTATATTTACTACTTGAGGTTTCTTCTGTAGATTTTACGGTTCCTTAGTACTAGTAATATCTATAGGGTAAATGAGGCAAGAGTTAATAACTAGGTATAACTACTTTTAAAAGGTCCCGGAGAAATATATAACTTTAAATAGATTAGAGACCTTTAATATAACTACTATAAAGTATCTATATTATTTAGAATGATAGTTAATAAGATATATGTAATTATTTAGAATGATAAAGCTGTTATTACCTCTTAACTACTTTATAATTCTTAAGTATATCGAAAACAATTATTTATAGTAATTATAAAAACTATAAACTACTCTATTAAAATATAAGAGAGATTCTCAAAATATAGCTTCGTAATTATAAATCTGAAGTCTTAAAAAGTATAAACAAAATTAAGAATATAGATTTTATTATAAATAATAGAAAGGTAATATAAGTTTTACTAGTTATTTCTTTCTTATTATATATATAAAAAAGACTAGAATAAGAAAAGCTAATAGCTTACTTTCTACTATAAGTATTAGTAGATATATTACTTTTTTAAATACAACTTTAGCCCTCCTATTCCTTTACTAACTACTATAGCTAGTTCCTAGTTAATTTAAAGCTAAACTTCTCGTAGCTATAACTAGTATAATTATCCCATATTAACCTTTATAATAATTAATAATTGATNATAATAAATAACTAATAACTCCTTCCGCGACAACCTTATACCCTTATACTTTTATACTTTTATAGCTATATATAATTCAAATATCTTAAGATATTTAATTACTACTAACTATAAGTATTCTATTCGAATATTTATTATAACCTTAATATCTATAACCTTGATATCCCTAAACTAAACCTTACTTACTCCTAAAATAAAACTCTAAACTACTAATATAAAGGTTCTCTACTACTAATATAAGTTAATTTATAATCTCTATATAAATATAATAAACCTTAGCTTATTTTCATTAGTAAATAATCTTAATATATTAATGAAGTATAACTAATATATAAATATTACTTATATGGATATTAATATTTCTAGTATAGCTAGATAACTTTTAAGATTCCTATAATTATATTATCATAATACTCTAAAGAAGGAGCTAATAGCTTACTTTCTACTATAACTATTAGTAGATATATTACCCTCTAAAGTATAACTTTAGCTTTCTTATCCCCTACTAACTACTATTACTAACCCTTAGTTAATCCGGAGCTAAACCCCTTATAGCTATAGTAGTTCATATATTTACCCTATATTAACATTTCTATAACTAATAAATAACTAATAATTCTTTCTATAATAACCTTATACCTTCAAATTTCTTCATTTTTATACTTTTATAGCTATTAATATATAATTCGAGTATTTTAATATATTTATTATTACTAACTATAAATACTCTATTTAAATATTTATTATAACTATAATATCTATAATTTTAATATACTTACTAAATCTTAATTACTTCTAAAATAAGATTTTATACTAATAATATAAAAAGTCCCTATTACTAATATATAATAAATAAATAATTTAGTTACTTTTACTCTATACTTAGAATAATATCTAGGCTCTTTACCTTATATATAGATTTATCTATAAATTTTACCTAATAATAGTATTTATACCAATACTAGTTTATAACTAGTTGAAATAATAATGAAATTATTTATGATTATAGATAATTATACCCCTAGTTCTAATATTTAACCCTTTAATAGTAGAAGACTTTATAGTAATAATCTATATAGGGAGAGCTTTATTTAGGTTAAGGCTTAGTATATATAGCTAAAAATAACTACTAAGGTTATAGGGTTAAGAACTTTTATAAACTTCTTAAAAATAGAATAAAATAAAATATCTATAAAAGCTAGGTATTCTATAACTTATTACTCTTCTATATTTTTCACAATAGAATTGAAATCTCCTTGAAATCTATATAGTTACCTATAAAAAAAGAACTATAGAATAGGTATAGAGATATCTAACTATAACTATTATAATTAAAACTATTATTTTATTAAAATAGGTTTTAATAAAATTATCCCGAGTATTATAATTAATAGGTAGCTTATAAATATTTAAAAAAAATCATCTAGCTAACCTATAACCTATTATACTAAGCTAATCCTATTAGGGACTAGGTATTAACTAGGTAATACCTTAATATTAATATACTACTATAATACTAGTTACTAGATATTTTAGAGTATTATAATAACGTAATTATAGAAGTTTTAAAAACTATCTAACTATACTAGNTTATAGGGATTTTAAAAGCTATCTAATTATATTAGAAATATCTATATCTAAATAAGTATTATGTATATATTAGCTATATTTAATATTAAAATTATTTGCTAATAAGAATAGGTTAAGTCTTATTATATTTATATAGAGATTATAAATTAGTTCGTATTAGTAGCGCAGGATTTTCGTATTAGTAGTATAAAGTTTTATCTTAGGGGTAAGTAAAGTTTAGTAGGGATATTAAGGTTACGGATATCGAGGTTATAATAAATATTTAAATAGAGTACTTATAATTAGTAGTAATTGAATATCTCGAGATATTTAAATTATATATTAATAGTTATAAAGGTATAAGAGTATAAGGATATAAAGTTATCGCGGAAAGAGTTATTAGTTATTTCTTATCTACGAAAAGGTTAATATAGAGTAAGTATACTAGTTATTATAACTACGAGGGGTTTAGCTTTAGATTAACTAGGAGCTAGTTATAATAGTTAGTAAGGGGGGTAAAAGGGTTAAAGTTATATTTCAGGGGGTAATATATCTACTAATAGTCGTAGTAAAGAGTAAGCTATTAGCTTTTCCTATAAATTCTTAATAATAACTATATAATCTAATACTTTTAAGAATATATTATTAACTATAAGCTTAAAATTAATATAAAAAGAGATAGGATCTATAGTATATTATACTAACTTATTTAATGAGAATACTTTAACTGCTAGACCCTTAAAAGATTTGATAAGATAAAAGAATATATCTTAAGTTTTAAAGTTAATTTTAAAACCATTTTAAGTAGCTTAATAACTTTTTTAAGATAGAAGATTTTAATATACTTCTCCATACTATTAAACTTTATTTAGTTACTTTTACTCTATACCTAGAATAGTATCTAAGGTTTTTACTCTATATATAGATTTAACTATAGATTTTATCTAATAATAGTATTCGTACTAATATCAACTTATAACTAATTAAAATAGTAATAAAGTTACTTATTATTATAGATAATTATACTCCTAGTTTTAATATTTAACTTTATAGTAAGAAAAGACTTTATAGTAATAGTTAAGGAAAGCTTTTATTAAGACTAAAGGTTAATATATATAGTTAAAAGTAAATATTAAGGTTATAGAACTAAGAACTTTTATAAACTTCTTAAAAATAGAATAAAGTAAAGTATTTATAAGAGTTAGGTATTCTTTAATCTATTACTTTTCTATATCTTTTATAATAGAACTAAAATCTCCTCGAAATCTATATAACTACGTATAAAAAAGAAGTATAAAATAGGTATAGAGATATCTAGTTATAGCTATTATAACTAAAACTATTATTTTATTAAAATATACCTTAATAAAATTATTCTAAGTATTATAATTAATAGATAATTTATAGATATTTAAAAGAAGATTATTTAGCTAACTTATAATTTATTATATTAAGCTAATAATATTAGGGATTAGGTATTAAATAAGTAATACTTTAGTATTAATATATTACTATAATATTAATTATTAGATATTTTAAAGTATTATAGTAATATAACTATAGAAGTTTTAAAAGTTATCTAGGTATACTAAGAATATTTATATTTATATAGGTATTACTTATAAATTAGCTATAATTAATTTGGTTACTTTTGCTTTATACCTAGAATAGTATCTAAGCTCTTTACTTTATATATAGATTTAACTATAAGTTTTACCTAATAACAGCATTTATGCTAATACTAGCTTATAACTAGTTAAAATAGTAATGAAATTACCTATTATTATGGATAATTATATTTCCGGTTCTAATATTTAATCCTATAGTAGTAAAAAACCTCGTAGTAATAATTAGGGAAAGCTTTATCGAGACTAGGGCTTAATATATGTGGCTGAAAGTAACTATTAAGGTTATAGGGTTAAAAACCTTTATAAACCTCTTGAAAATAGAACAAAACAGAGTACCTATAAGAGCTAGGTATTCCGTGATCTATTACTCTTCCGTGTCCTTCACGATTGTAGCTATGAAAGCGTAAAGGCATAAGGGTATAAGGTTGTCGCGGAAGGAATTGTTAGTTATTTATTATTAAAAAGGTTAACGTGGAGCAGATATACTAGCTATAGCTATAAGGGGTTTAGCCCTAGATTAACTAGGAGCTAGTTATAGTAGTTAGTAAAGGGGAGTAGGAAGGCTAAAGTTATACTTTAGGGGTAATATATTTACTAATAGTTATAGTAGAGAGCGAGCTATTAGCCCCTTCTTTTTCTAAACAATATACTAAATAAATAAAGTAAAATTAATAGTTTCCTAACTTAACTCCTTAAGTATTTAAATAAAAGAAATTAATAATGTTATGATAATTTATTATATATCTAACTATCTTTATTATATATTAGTAAAAGTGATTATTTAGCTTCTTTTAAAATTACTAGTTATCCGATCTTTTTATATACTGTAAATAAATAATTTATCGTTTTGTTTTACTTACTAGTTTCTTTCTTCTCTCTTATATTATTATTTTTAATAGTTACCCCTAATATTTATAGGTAGTATATCTTAATAATATAGATCTTATATATTAACTATATGTAAAACAATACATATTAATTATTACTAATATTTAAACTATAAGATATATCTTACAAGTCTATTAAGAAAGAGACTAGTAAACCTGAGGATTCTTCTATTAAGGTTAAAAAGAAACTATTAATATCGAGAATATATATAAAATCGCTACTAATCTTTTGGCATATTTTAACTTATACTATTTATTAAATAAGCCTATACTAGCTTTTACCTATTCTATTTCCTAATTTTAGTATATACTACTTAACCTAATCTGAAAAGTAGTAGAGAATAAATATTCAAAGTTATATTACACATTTTCATCCTTATTTCCTTCATAATAACAACAACCTAAAAACTCAAGATACTCTTCTTTATTCTTTTAAAGAGACCTATTTTATTCAGCATTTTTTGATTCTTTTAATCTCTTATAAATAAGCTAATACCTATTATTTTCCCCTATCTTCTCTTAATATTAATACATTTATTATTCTTAGTAACTTTATTCTAGAATACTTTATTTTCAAGATTTATAAGTAAATTATTAATATTAAAAAAACTTACTCTTTTATTAATCTATATTTCAAGTAATAATACAAGCTTTAGGTATTTCAATTAAAGTTTTTTATTTAGTTCTATTTCATAGAACTTTCTAATTTATAAAACTATTTATTACTATCTCTATCCTCGAAACTTATTAAAATATCTAAGCTTAGTAATATTAGGAAAGAGGCTACTACTTTATTAAAAACATGTTACTATTACTAATTCTAAATATTTCTATAGTTATCCTAGAAAGGTTTCTACCCCTAAACCTCTTTTTAATAATAATAAATATTAGAAGCTAGCTACGAGGGATTCTTTAGTAGTACCTTGATAGTATTATGATAAATTTGAAGAGTTTATACCTAATATGAAAACTCTTTACTAGACTATAAAAGTAGTAGTTATATAGAGCCTTAATCATAATATCTTATATAAGCTTTAAGGTTTAGGTTTATAATATACCCCTTTTTACTTCTATATTCTATTGCTATAATAATATATACTATTAATAGTCTTAGTAATATACTAGTAGTTTCTAGTTACTTAAACTAACTCAACTAATTAAAAAATCTATTTCAAGTATTTCCCCTAAATACTACTAATATTAGATAGTCTTACTAATAAGAAAATTCAAATATTATTAATATTAGATAGTCTTACTAAAAAGAAGATTTATACTATATTTACTTTAAATCTAATATTATACTCCCTCCTTTATTAATATATAAAAAACCGTTTCTTTATATAGCTTTCTTTTCTTTTTTCTAGATTTATATAACCCTCTATTCTATATCTATTATAATACTACTATTTTACTACTTTTTATAAAGATATATAACTAAAAGCCTAGTAAGGGAAAGAGTAATAGTAAAAGGTAAATCTCTATAAATTATAAGATTTCAAGTTAGTAGGCTAACTAGTAGTAGCTATAAGAAGCTTCTTATCTTATCGTAGTTTTAGGTTACTATATTATATAATCTATATCTAATCCTAGCTATCCTAGCTTTCTATATAAGTTATAAGGTATATCTTTATAACTATCCCCCCTTCTATAAGCCTTAAGCCCTAAGGCTTATAAATACTATATAGCTGTTTTTTTGTTTTTAAGAATAGCTCTACCGGCTATTCGCTAACTATTAGTAATTACGAGAATAAGAAGGTTCTTTTTATATATATATTAATATATAAAAGTCTTCCTATATATATATTAATATATAAAAGTCTTTATCCTATATATATATTAATATATACGGGCTATCTTATATATATATTAATAAGGGGGGCCGATAGCTCGCTCTCTACTACGATTATTAGTAGATATATTACTCCCTAAAGTATAACTTTAGCTTTCCTATTTCCCCTACTAACTATTATAGCTAATCCCTAGTTAATCTAAAGCTAAACCTTTCGTAGCTATAGCTAGTATACTTACTTCGTATTAATTCTTTTAATAATAAATAACTAATAACTCTTTTTACGATAACCTCACGCCCTCACGCCTTTATAGCTATATACGATTCAAATATCTCGAGATATTTAATTATTACTAACTATAGGTATTCTATTTAAATATTTATTATAACTTTAATATCCGCGACCTTAATATCCCTACTAAACTTTACCTACCCCTAAGACGAGACTTTATACTACTAATAAATTATAATTTCGATATTTATAACCTTAACGTCTCTATTATAGACTAAACTTTACCTACCCCTAAGACGAGACTTTATACTACTAATATAAAAGTTTTCTATTATTAATATAAGTTAACTTATAATCTTTATATAAGCGTAATAGGACTTAGCCTATTTTAATTAATGAATAATTTTAATCTATAGCTAATATACAAATAATACTTATATAGACATAGATATTTCTAGTATAGCTAGATAGTTTTTAAAACCCCTATAATTATAGTATTATAATATTCTAAGGTATCTAGTAACTAGTATTATAATAAAGTATTGATATTAGGGTATTATCTAATTAATACCTAGTCTCTAATATTATTAGCCTAGTATAGAAGCTTATAGGATAGCTAGACGACTTACTACTTTTTAATTGTAGTATTTAGAATAAGTTTATTAAAACCTAGTCCAATATGTTAATAGCATTAGTTATAATAGTTATAGCTAGATATCTCTATACTTATTTTATAGTTAATTTTTCATAAGTAACTATATAGATTTCGAGGAGATTTCAATTCTATTATAAAAGTTATAGAAAAGTAATGGATTACGGAATACTTAGCTTTCATATCTCGAAGTAAGTATTCTATTTTTTTCTATTTTTAAAAAGTTTAAAAAAGTTCTTAGCCCTATAACTTTAGTAATTACTTTTAGTTATATATATTAAGCTTTAGTTTTAATAAAAGTCTTCTTAACCATTATTATAAGGTTTTCTATTATTATAGGGTTAAATATTAAAACTAGGAATTCAATTATCTATAATAATAAGTTATTATATTACTATTTTAACAACTTATAAACTAGTATTAATATGAATATTATTATTAAGTAAAATTTATAGTTAAATCTATATATAAAGTAAAATACTTAGATACTATTTTAGGTATAAAGCAAAAGTAACTAAATATATATATTAATACATATAACTCTTATTACTATATTAAACTAATAATATTTCTTACCTATTAGAGAAGCTTTAGTATATTAACTAGAAATCTTTAAGCTAAGCTAAAGTCTCTAACCTTTTTAGTATATTAACTAGAAATCTTTAGGGCTAAACCCAAAATATCTAACCCTTTCTTATATATAAGGCTTCCCGTAGCTAATTAAGTTACCGAAGTATTAGTATATATTCGCTAGTAAGCTACCTACTTTCTAGGGTACCTTTACTATACTATATAGCCCTAGGTTTTATATAGCTCTAGGGACTTTTTAGTAAGCCCATAGTAGTAAAATATTCATAGTAAACCCTTATAGGGTAGCTTAGTTTCTAGTAAAATATATAGAATTTATTATAGTAATAAGTAACTATAGTATAGCCTAGTTTACTATATATTTCACATAAAGAATAAGCCTTAAAGTGCTCTTTAAAACATTACCTTTTTACTAGGAAGCTTTCTAGAATATTAGTCTCTCTATAGTATCTAAATACTAACCCCTTAGTAGTAGTAGTATTCCTAATACTACTAAAACCTTCCTTATAAAACTATAATATCTCTTATAAGTACTTAACTATTAAGATTACTACTTTAAATGCCTAGTTATTAAACTTCTAGTACTATAAGTACTATTATAGCCTAGTTTTAAAGTAATAGAAAAAGGCGAAAATATGAAACCTTGAAATTTCTAACTTAGGGATACTTAAAATCTTATAAATAGCTAACTATTTAGTATAAAACTTTAATAGGACTAGCCTTTATACTAAAACATATAAAGTATACTATAGAGGTATAGGTCTTATAGTATTAAGTTAGTTAACGAATAGTAAACGAATACTATAAAATTAACCTATATAAAATCTAATAATAATATATAGTAGTAGTTATACTACTAAGTCTATAAGCTATATACTAACTTATTTATAGTTTACTAGATCTTATATTTTACAGAAACCCCTAAGTATAAGGAATAATTATCTTAAATTACTATTAGCTAATTCTCAATTTCATATAAGGTAGTACTTTTATAAAAGAAACTATATAGGTAACTAGGGGGTTTTAAATAATCCCTATAATTAATAGTTTCGGAAATTAATAATATAGGGATTACTATAAGTTTACTACTAGAAAGCCAGGCTAATATTATCTCTATAAAAAAAGACTATTATTCGAGGAAGTATACAAGCGCTATGAATTTAGGCGATATAGTTACTATATATTCAAGTAATATAGTTACTATATATTCAGCTATAGTAGCAGGTTTAGTAGAGGTCTTAGTAGCCGTAATTTCAGGTATTATTATTTCTAGTACTACTACGACTAGTATATATTCGCTAGCTATTCATCGTGATAGAGCTATTACTAGAAACCCTAGCTTTAACTTTCTAAGAAGTAGAAGTTCAAGAATTATAAAAATATATAGTTAAAAGCTTAATAAAAGAAAGAGTAATAGTAAAGAACAAATCTTTATAAGTTATAAAACTTCGACTTAGTAAGCTAACTAGTAGTAGTTATAAGGAGCTTTTTATTTTATAGTAATCTTAAGTTACTATATTATATAATCTATATCTAATTCTAGCTATCCTAGCTCTCTATATAAGCTATAGGGTATATCTTTATACTTTTCTACTTTCTTTCCTTTTTTATATTTCTTTTATTATTATATTTACTACTACTGCTACTAGTTCTAGACTTCCTAATAATAACTCCTCCTACTACTATACCCCCTCTAAGCCTACTACTCATACCTATAATAGCTATATTATCAAAGGTAATTCTAATAATAAACATAACTAACTCTCTAATATAATTATCTCTACTTATTTAAATTATTATTCTAAGTGAAATAGAAGTAGTTTCGCCTATCTTTATATAATAGGTTATAGCTAATTTTGTTACAAATATTTAAAGTTGAAAAATAAATATAAATAAAGTTCTTATTTCTTTATTACTAGTTTTAAGTTATATATTACTAGTTACTTAGTTGATTACTTAATTATATTTAGTAGATATATTATTACCTCTATAGTCTTTATTACTATTAAGAAAAGTACTACTAAAAGCTACTATACTTCTATTTTCTTATTTAAGTTTTCTACTATAGTCTAGTACTATAATAACTATTTCTATTATACTTGATAGGTAGCTTTTACTTATATTATTATAATATTTACTACTCCTTTTTCCTATACTAAAGGTATTCTTATACTTATCCCTATTTGTACTTCTAAATTAATTATTACTAGTTGTAATAGTATTTTATAAATAATAGTGAATTTCTCCCCTTCTTTTTTTTACTTTTATTATACTAACTTCTTTGAAGTAAGATATTATAATATACTCTAGTAGTTATATTATATCTTACTAATGTTATAACTATATTTTTTGCCCTATTAATACTAGTTCACCTATCTACTACTACTATACTATTACTATACCTCGCTCGTACTAATAATACCCTACCTATAAGTAAGCTTTACTTATTACTATCCCTGATAAAGAAGAAGAAGAAAAGTAAAACTATAATTAAAAAAAAGAATACTGAAAAAATGAAAAGGAACAGAATAATACTAATTCTTTAGTTTAGTTTGTTTATTTAATACTTAAGAGGTAAGTCTAGTAGCTAGTTATATATATTTCTTAAAAACTATTATATTACTTAAATCCTAGTTTATATAGTCTTTTACGATTAGTAAATTAAATATTAAGCTATTATTTTCTCTAATATCTTTATATTATTTAGTTACTTTTGCTCTATACCTAGAATGGTATCTAAGCTCTTTACCCTATATATAGATTTATCTATAAATTTTACCCAGTAATAGTATTTATGCTAATACTGGCTCATAACTAGTTAAAATAGTAATAAAATTACCTATTATTATAGATAATTATACCCCTAGTTCCGATATTTAACCCTATAGTAGTAGAAGACCTCGTAGTTATAGTCTATATAGGGAGAGCTTTATCGAGACTAGGGCTTANAAAGTTTAATATATATAGCTAAAAATAATTACTAAGGTTATAAAGTTAAGAACCTTTTTAAACCTCTTAAAAATAGAATAAAATAGAATACCTACTTCAAGACGTAAAAGCTAGGTATTCTATAATCTATTACTCTTCTATAACTATATCCTCACAATAATACTAAAACCTCTTTAAAATCTATATAGCTACTTATAAAAAAATAATTATAAAATAAGTATAGAGATATCTAGCTATAACTATTTTAACTAAAACTATTAGTATATCGGACTAGGCCTTAATAATATTATTCTAAGTATTATAATTAACAAGTAACCTATAGATATTCAAAAAAAAATTATCCAGCTATCCTACGAGCTACTACGCCAAGCTAATAATATCGGAGACTAGGTATTAATTAGATAATACCCTAATATCGATACCTTACTGTAATACTAGTTACTAGATATTTTAAAATATTATAATACTATAATTATAGGGGTTTTAAAAACTATCTAACTATACTAGAAATATCCGTATCTATATAAATATTATTTATATATTAGCTATACTTAATATATTAAAATTATTTACTAATAAGAATAAGCCGAGTCCCGCTATACTTATNCCTACTATATTTATATAGAAATTGTTATAGAATACTATAGAAGGCTCGGGATTCTAACGGATATTTACTAGGGATTTCCTATTAGAAATTACTAGGATTTCCTACTAGAAATCACCAGGATTTCCTACTAGAAATTACTAGGATTTCCCTAGGGATTTCTCTAGGATTTCTCCAGAATTTCTCTAAGATTTCCTTAGGGAAATACTATAGAAATCTAAGTAAATTCTAGATAGAAAAATTAAAGAATTATCAGCTTTTATACTATTATTTTACTAGTACTAAAATATAATAATTAGTAGTATGATTTACTTTTTATTATCAGGACTTTAGTTTACTCTATAAATAACTAATTAATATAGCTAGAGAATATTAAATTAATAATAAAACTCTAGTACTAGTAATTAACAAGATATCTCGTATTTACTGAAAAATCATACTACTAAGATTATACTAAAGTTAGTAGATAGTAGGTAAAACTAATACTATAATTACTTAACTAGTTTAACCTATTTTACTATTAAATCTATTTTAAGTAAATTAAATAATTACTATATATAATATAGATATATTTTTATTTTAAAGATATTTATTATAATACGAAATTAAGTTACTAGAATTAATATTAGAAGTTCTTTGAACCTATCCCGCTTTATTTACTATATACTAATTCCTAGATATTTAGATAAAATAGAAATATAAATTTAAACTATAATTTTAATAACTTATTAATAAGGATTTTAATTATTATAGTACTAGAATAAGATTAATATCTAGAAAAATACTATTTATTATAGAGGAATAACTATAAAATCCCTAACTAGAATAATTACTATAATATATTATTACTAATTTATAATTAAATAAATTATTACTAGGTTTCAGATAAAGAAGATAAGAAACTAGATCTTCTAAAAGACTAGGGATTTATAAAACCCCCTAACTAGACCTAAAAAACCTAAGTAATCCTCCTCTATTTTAATCCTTTCTTAATAAAATAACTTTCTTTCCTATTTCTCCTATAAAACCTACTTAACTATAAGCACCAATTCCGATTCCCCTACTTCTTAAACTATTATTTATATTAAAAAGAAAAAACCTAGAAATTTTTAGAGAATTAGTAAATCCCTAAAATCTAATTTAGATTAATATAGAATCTAAAAATAAATTTAATTTATTTAGATATTTTCCTTACTAGCAAGATAACTAAAATAATATTTTAATATCTATTAATAATTACGATAAACTTATATTAAAAGTTACTAAATATCAGGAAATAATAAAGAGTATTCTAATACTAAAAGAAATACTTTTAAATCCAAATCTAATATAATAATAAATTTAATAATTTCTAGTATTATAACTAGAGCTTTTTCCTAATCTACTTCCTAATCTACCTACTAATCTACTTACTAATCTATTATTTTCTCTACTTCTAAATCTAAGTAATTATTAGAAACCTTTAGTTATTCCCTACTAAACACGTAGAATACTATAGCTAGTAAGAAGAAGAGGTAGAAGTAATACTAAGTACCTATTAAAATTACTACTAAGATCACTACTAAGATTACTAGTAATAATCAAGGAAAAGAGTAATTTAAAGCTTAACCTACTAGACAAACTACTTAGAGAACTACTATAGAACTATAAGTTTAAACTAGAAAAAATTAGATTTTTAATCCCCCTAATAGATATAATTTCTCTAGAAAATTCCGTATAAAAAGTACTAAGAAAATCCATATAAGTATTAAATAATTCGTCGAAGTAATAAAGCTCTATATAGATAACTCTAGTTACTATAGACTAGCTATTATTAAGAATATATTATAATATTTCTATAGAACTACTTATAATTAGTATATAATAGATCTATCTAATAACTAATAATTAACTTTTCAATACTATTAATATAAACTAGAAAATTAGATTACCCTTCTAAGAATAAGATTTAAAGTACTTATTTAAACTACTAAACGAGAACTTAAAAAAGTATTCTATACTATAGATAACGTCTACAACAAACTAGATTTATAGATATTTACTACTAAAGTTACAAATCTTATAAAGTAAACTTAATAATATAAATTAGAAATTCTTAGAATTATCTATAATAAATTAAATTTAAATCTTATAGTAAATATCCTAAGACCTAGACTAAGTATAAAAAGAGATAAATAGATTAAATTCCTAATAGAATACTAAGATAGATAAATAAGAAATATAACTTCTAGAAACTAGAAAGACCTAGGAAAAAAACCTATACAAAAATAATAAACTAAACCCTAAAATACTATAAATTAAAATAATAAATCTATAAATTAACTATATAAAATATAGGTTAGTTCTTCTAATTAACTATCAAACCTAACACATTTCAATTAACTACATTATATAACTAAAAAAGCATCCTACTATATTAATTAGTCTAAAGGTAAACTTTCTAGTAATACAGAATTCCTATTTATAAATAAGAAATAGAATAAGCCTATGAGAAAATATAATTAATCCAAAAAAATAAACCAAAATACTAAAGCGGGAAAAATCACCTATAACTAATATCTCAAACCTAATCTAACTAATAAAACTAGTACTTAGAACTTTATAGATATCTAGATAACTAACTTAGATAGTTAAACTAATTATAAAGTTAAAAAAGATATAAAAGAAGAATCCTATTAGTAATATAACGCCTATAGTATAAATAATAACTATAAACTATCCTTAGACTCTAATAATAATACTCTAGAATTTATATTAGAAAACATTAATTTCATTTCTAATAAATATATACTAAGTAATTACTAGGAATTACTAGAATATTAAGATAATTTCTTTATTTCTATAAGATATCCTATCTATAATAAAGTTATAAGTAAGAAATATAAAGAAAAAGAATAATACTATAAAGATTATTAGAAAAAAATCAAACTTTCTTAAAATAATAGCTTACTAGAATCAAAACCTCCTTCTATTATAATACTTTTAGCTACTTTATATAAAAATACCTATACCTATATTAAAGTAAGAAGTACGCTAAACAATATAGTATTTGATATATATATTAATATAAGAACTACGAGATACTTTATTTAAAAGGATATACTAGATTAACTACTAAGCTACCAATTCAACTTATATTTAACTATATAATTATTAAGAATAGGATTTTTATGAATTATAAGATAGATAATATTTTTACTATTCTGCTAAAGAATAATCGAAAACTCTTTTAAAATAGTAAAACTTAATATTAAAACCTAGGTAATTAATAAACTTAATACTAGAATCCTATTAGGTTAAGAATTTAATATCCTAAATAGAGTTGATATTCTTAATATTAAGGGAATTATTACGATTACCTTATATTAAAACCTCGAAATCCTAGCATAAGTATACGCAAAAAGAATGCCTAATATTTATCTAGCAAAATCAGCCAGAAACTTAACAATTCCTCTAAAAACCCTAGTATACGTCCTGGTTAATACCTCGTAAAGTTTAAAACTAATATGCTCGTGTTCTGACTTATTTATAATAGTGTAATTAATATAGTAATAGGTTAATAACCTTTAGTAGCTATATATAACTACTTGTTAGATAACTAGAAAATCGTAAAAAACTAAAAAATCAGATATATTTCTGCTAATAATTACGAGGAAATGACGATTTATAACTTAGATAAAAATAAAATTTCACCTTTTAATTATTTCAATAGTAAAGACCTTCGTTTAGCTATTACTAATAAGCTATATTAAGACTAAAAGCTAGGTTTGAAATTTAACTCTAATAAAAATACTATTTTTACTTTATAAGAAATAATAATTTATAATTACTCAAAGAAGTTTATTTAAAAGATCTTGAAAATCATTACTAAATACTTAATCTTTTAGAAATTAGAAGGATAGATTAATATAGAAGAATACGAGAAAATCACTATACTATTAGTAGAAAACTACTATGAAAAGAAGATTATATAATACTTATATCTAGTTAGCTTAGAAGATTAGAAGTTTCTAGATAAAAAACTCAATAGAATATATAAAAGAAGCTAATTTAAATAGGTCGATTTACATATAGCTTTTAAAGTACTAATTTTTGTGGTTTAGAGAATAGTAAATAGAAAGAAAAAGGTATGAATAGTTATGGATTTGAGAGTAATTAATAAGGTTACTATTCTGGACGCCTATCCTATATTACTTTAATTAGAAGTTATATACAAAATCCGCGGGAAGAAGTTTATATTAGTAATCGACGCCAGGTAATACTTTTACTAAATACTAATTATTAAGGAGTACTAAGAAAGATTAACGATTATTAGCTATCGAAGACAGGAAAAACCTATAGTAATACTAATAGGATTTAGGAACTTACTAGTATATACCTAACGATTCATAGATAAAATCCTTTAACTATACTAGGATTTCGTTTAAGTATTTATTAACGATATAGTTATTACTTTAGAAACTACGGAATAATACTACTAGTAACTAGATATAATTCTTAAATTATTTAACTATTATAACCTTAGATTTTCTAGAGATAAGTATTTTATTGGATTCCCCTTAGTTAAACTACTAGGTTTTAAGGTAAATAGCTTTAGATTTTCGAATACTAAGGATAAGATATAGAACTTAAAAGATATCGAGTTTCTAAAAACCCTAGTAGTACTAGAAAAATAGATTAGTATAATAGGATACTTATAGTACCTTATACTAAGATACGTATCTAGGATAAAGCTTTTTTAAAACCGAAAAATAAAGCTACTATTATAAGGACGCGAATAAAGAATTACTACTAGGTAAAAATGAAAGTATTACTATATAGAAATAACTTTTAAACTAATATAAGAAGAAAAAGATAGCTTCGAAAACGTGAAATTAGTACTTACTACAAAAACCATATTAATTTACTATAATCTAAACTAAATACTATTTATTCAAGTTAACGTTTTATAAGAATATAGATATAGTACTTTTCTTTTCTATATAAAAAACGAAGAAAAGAACTAGAAACCTAGAGAATAAATACTATATACTTTAGTTTAACTAATCCTATATATTAGCTGAGTACTTATAAATACTAAAATGAGATACTAGTTTACTGAACTTAAAGTTATATACCTAGCTTAAACTATCTGAAAAACAAGAACTTTAATCTAATTAACTAGGAAAACTCCATTAATTATACTAATAGACTACGTTTCAACTCTAGGTATAATAGTCTAGATAACGTTATTTATAACTAATAGAAAAAGAGCTAATTTACGCTTTATTTTAGTAATAGAATATTTTTTATAATTCTAACTAGAATACTATTATATCCCTGGAAATATTAATATTATCTTAGATATGCTATTTAGGATATAAATAGGTTAAAAACTAACCCTAAGAAAAAGTAAATTGGATAAAATATAGAATAATTAAGCTATATACGTTATAATAGAAATCGGATTAGACGAAGCTACTAAAAAAGCACTTAGGAAAATATATTATACTAATATTAGATTTAATAAGATTTATAAATAATTATTATAACTAAAAGATCTAAATAAATTACTTTTTAAACTTAATAATAGATTTCTCTACTATCTTAAATACTTAGGATAAAGAAAACTATATATTCCTAATACTATAGCTAGATAATTTATTAAAACTTCACACGAAAGTAACTACTACTAAAAGAACTAGAAAATATAGTATAATATATTATTAATATATATAATCTTACGACTTACTAAGAAAATCGCGGAATTTATTAAGTATTGCCTAACTTATAGTCTATTACTAAAATTAAGAATAAAACTTTTAGGAGAATTCTAATTTATAATATATCTACTAATACTATTCTATATTATAGCTATAGATTTTATTATAAGTTTTCCTGAAATACTATTAGATTTTTGTCTTTAGAAACTTATAGAATTCTTATTATATAACTTATTAATAATAGTTATAGATAAATTCTCTAAAGTAATTCTTCTGATTCTAGGATATACTATTTATATATTAGTAAATTAGGCGAAAATCCTCTTCTAGTCTCTTTATATAAGAAACTAGGGAATTCCTAAAGTAATTATCTCTAATTGTAATTTAAAATTCTTATTATAATTCTAGAAGGAAATATAGAAAACCCTAAATACTAAACTATACTTTTTAATAGTTTATTATTTATAAACTAATAAACTTTTAGAATAGAAAAACTAAATAGTAGAAATAATAGTCTATATATTTATCTTAGAAAACCTAGAAAAACTATAAACTAATCCCCTTATATTAATATAATTTTCGCTTAATAACAACCTAGTAAATACTATATTTAAATTTCTGAATAAAATCCTTTTTAGATATAAGTTAAACTTGCTTCTTGACTTATTTCTGGAGATGAATATATCTGTTTTACGTGATATTACTTAGGATAAAGTGTCTTTTTTAATTATATGGGTATAAATACTTATAAAAGTCGTATTCAACTATAAGTATAAATTAGTTATATTCGCCTTAGGAGATTATATATATCTCTAACTTAGAAAAAACTACTAATTACTTAGAAACTAGTTAGTAAAAACTTTACTTCTAGGAACTAGACTAATTAAAGTACTAGAATGAATTAGAAAACTTACTTATTACTTAGATTTACTACTAATTATAAATATTTACTTTATAATTTTAATTACTTATTTAGTTCTAGCTGCTAATTTTACTAAGGATCTATATAAATATATGGTAATATATACTAAACTTGTAGAAATTAATAATATATATAAGGATGAATTTAGAGATCTATTCTAATATTATGAGATAGAAAGGATTTTAGAGAAAAAAGTAATATGAATAGGAAGAGGAAAACTTAAGGTTTAATATTTTATTAAGTAGAAGGATTAGTTTAGTATTTATAATATATAGATAGATATTAATATTATAGAAGTAGAGGAAATAGTTAAAGAATTTAAAGATATAGAAATATAAAAGAATAGTTAGTTAAAAGAGTTAAAGGAAAATAAAGAACTATTATTAGATTAATACTAAATACCTATACTAGGGGAATAGCTAGATAAAACTAGGAATAAAGCTATAGAAAGAAGATTAAGATAATATATCTCTAACTAATCTTAAGAAGAATTAATTACTAATAAAGAATCTATAAAATCTCTAGGATATTAAAGAATTCTAGAATTAGGAAATTGCCTAAAAATTAAAGAATAATTAAATAGGAAAGAATAACTAGATTCTATTTAAAATTATAGTACTTTTTTTAGAAAATCGTAATAGATGAAATCTAGTATTATTTACTAGGATAATAATATGTTTAATAAATGCGCCTTAAATAGTTTACTAGATTAGTTATATACTTTCTTTTTACTATAAAAAATTTTTTCTATGCCTTTTCTGACGCGACAAACGCCAGAAAAATACTACTATTAATATATAGGATAAAGGCGGATGTTTTTCTTATCTGTTAATATTTTAAGTCTTGTCTCTTATTATATTCCTTATTACTTCCTTATATACTTAGTTATAATATGCTAGTATTTCGTATTAAACGTTACTTATAATAATTACTTACGAGATGAATCCTATTTAAAACTATAGTATTAACTATTTTCTACGGGAAAAGAAAATTAAAACTTTACTTTCCTAGGATATTTCTACGTATTAATAGTCTATAGAGGAAAAACTACTATTACTAAGTATACTAAATTAATAAGTAACTAATTTACTATATAGGGTTATACTAATAAATAAATACTCGAATATTACTAAAATCTTATAAAAACTAAGGGAATCTTATCTCTTTTTAACTTATTCTAGAAGACTATAATTTTTATCTTAGATTAAGAATTTAATTATACTAATGACGAAGACTTAACTAAGTTTATATTTATTAACTATTTTTAATTTCTATTTTATAGTAATATTAATACAAGAATTATACTTTTCTGAGAGGATTAGCTAATCTGCTTTATTCTTTAGAATCTTATTTTATAATCTAGTAGATTCCCTAACTTAATAACTTTAGTCGATTATATATATTAGCTTGATTAATTTGTTTAATTTCTAGATAATCTCGCTATATCTTACTTTAGGAATGTAGCTAGTAGATTTATATTATAACTATAAAACCTAGCTATACCTATGCTTTTATTACGAAACCGTAGAAATACTGTTGCATACTTAGCTAAGTCTAGGAACTAACTAATAATCCTTATCGAGGGAAATTTATAGAAAGATAAGATTGAGAAAGCTATATAATAAGTTAATACTATTATAGGACTTATATAAAAATAAAAGGAAAATAGGATTATAGTTAAAATAGTATAGATTAATATGAATATATTATTCGAAGAAATACCTAATTTGGCGGAGACTTTAATAATCCTGATATTATTATTAGATATTAAAGATAATTCTAACCTCCCTGTTTTAGAGAGAATCCTAAAGTATTAATCGGGGCAAAATAGTACTAACTTTACTAAACAAATTCAATTTACTAATAATATTACTAATATATAGAGGAATCTGTAGCTTTTAAGCTAGTTTTTAGTTACTAATTTATAAGTAGTACTAATTCTTAATTTTATTAATAGATTTTACTAATTTACTACTATAAATCCTAGTAGAATATTAATAATTAAATAAGAGATTAAGGTATTCTATTTAACTACTATGTATATAAGAGAATATAAACCTATTTTGTAAGTAATTTAAAGTATTATAGTTAATATTTTCTAGAATAGCTTTTACTTTTTAGTTAATAGTATAATAATTAAGTATTTTATAGATCTTTATTAAAATATTATCTAGAAAGATAATTATTTTAAGTTAGTTCCCCTTACTTTTCTAATAAATATTTTTTGTATTCCCTATAAGTTTATTCGTGGAAAATAAGTTAAAATTAGAAATATATACTAAAGTTACTATATTTAAGATAAGGAAGATTTTTTCCTTGGTAAACTTACTATAATAGACTATAATACTTAGATAATATAAGTAGTTAATGGTATAAGCTTTTTTTGTAAATATATATTAATAATAATATACTATTCTTCTTCTAACTATATTAATAACTAAGTAATAAGTAATATCTTAGATTAAGAATTATTTATGCTTCTTAGTATTACTTTTAAGGAATTCTCGGATATATTTTATAGATAATATAATAAAGTGATATAGATAATTATTTAGAAAGGATTCGAGGAATACTAATAAGGGGTATAACTAAGGAAAGATATATTAGAATTTAATTATTACGTATAGAGTTTTTACGAGACTAATTTATAAATTATACTATTATAGTGGGTTATTTAAAGTTATTTAGAATTTCTATATTTTACTTTTATTTAGTAAATATTAGTTTACCTTATCTTATTTATTTCCCCGTGATTTCTGACTAATTATTTATTTCTTAAAGGATTATCTTTATAACTAGATATAATAGTAATCCTTTATAATAGTCGATTATTGGGATAAAAATCTTTAATAATAAGTAATTATTATAGAATACTATAGAAAGCTCGGGATTCTAATAGATATTTACTAGGGATTTCCTATTAGAAATTACTAGGATTTCCTACTAGAAATTACTAGGATTTCCCCAGAGATTTCTCTAGGATTTCTCTAGGATTTCTCTAGGATTTCCTTAGGGAAATACTATAGAAATCCAGGTAAATTCTAGATAGAAAAGTTAAAGAATTATTAGCTTAGGATAATACTATTAAGGTACTACTAAAGTATCTCTCGTAACTAGCTTCTAAGGAAATCTAAGAATATAATCTAAGGTTATATATTAGATTTTAACTTTATTAAGAAATAGAGCTTCTAAAATAGTATTAATATAGAAGTTTTTAATATAAGTAATGTTATCTAATATTAAATCTAGTATATTCTTTCTATTTGGACTATCAAGGACTTTCTTAGTAATTTTCTTATTTTACCTATTTGTAAGAAGATTAACTAAACTATATGAAACTAAGTCTATTCTTTTATCCAACTTAAAAAGTGTTTTTTTAAATAAGTCTATTAAATTAGTAATATGGACTACTTTATAGTTATTCAAAACTATATTCCTCAAAAATATATAAAATCTTCGAATAGTTCAGAAAATCTTTAAAAGAATTATAGTTAACCTTTTAAGGAGAATAGGATTAATACTTATATATATTATATTCAAAAACTAATAGCTACTACTAGATCTACTATGTAAAAAGGTTATTTTAGTTTTTAAAANTATCTTTATATTATAACTTAAATTATAATATATTTTTACTATTAATAAGCCTCTCTAAAAGCTTCTATATTAGGGTATTATAACTTTTCTATTAAACTAATATATTATAGTTATATCTTTACTTTAGAGTATTCTTTATTACTAGTATCTCCTTAATTTATATTCTTCTTAAATCTTAGTATTTTCCTCAATAAGAACTAGGATAAAATCAAAATATATATCTATATACTACCAGGATAGTAATAGGCTATTTTCTACTTATTTAATAAAGTTAATATAGAATATTAAATAGATATTTATAAAGATATTAAATATAATATTTAGTAGGTTTAAATATACTAATAATTTTATATTTCGAAAATACTTAGTTAAGCTTCTTACTTAGTTAATTTATCTTAATATAGTATATTAATAGTTATATTTTATCCCTAACCTAAAACCTCTTAATTACTTATTATATTCTATTTATATTTATCTTGTTATATTATTATACATATACTATTACTACTTATCTTATAATAATACTATTGTTAAAGTAAAAGAAGAAAATTAAAACCTATCCTAAACTAAAATATATGATTTACTCTATTATATAAATATATAGAATAAGTATAATATTAAACCTATTTAAAACCTAATTTAAACCTATTTTAATTACTAAAAGATCTTTATTATTTAAGACTAATTAGTATATAATTATATAAACTAGTAAGTCTAGTTATACGAAAATAATATATATTTTTAAAAAAGTTTAAATCTCAAGTTTTACTTTCTCTATCCTATTATCTATATAGAAGTAGAATAATATTAATAATAATAATTAAATCTCTATTAACTAGTATAATATAATCGAAAAAAATAATTATATAATCTAAACTATAATTAGTAATAATAGATATAAGGAAACTATAAAGTTACTATCAAATATCCTGAAATTTCTCTATGTAAACTTTAATGATATAAATATTATAATCTCTAATAAGAGGAGCCAATAGCTCGCTCTCTATTATAACTATTAGTAGATATATTACCCCCTAAAATATAACTTTAGCCTTCCTGCCCCCCTACTAATTACTATAGCTAGCCTTTAGTTAATCTAAAACTAAACCCCTTATAACTATAGTAGCTAGTATACTTGCCTATTATTAACTTTTTCGATAATAAATAACCAATAATTCCTTCCGCGATAACCTTATATCTTTATACCCTTATACTTTTATACTTTTATAATTATATATAATTCGAATATCTCGAGATATTTAATTACTATAAACTATACGTACTCTATTTAAATACTTATTATAACTTTAATATCTATACCTTTAATATCTTTATTATAGACTAAGTTTTACTTATACCCGAAATGGGACTTTATACTACTAATATAAAAGTTCTCTATTACTAATATAAACTAACCTATAATTTCTATATAAGTATAGTAAGACTTAGCTTACTCTTATTAGTAAATGATTTTAATATATTAATTATAGTTAACTTATAAATAATATTTATATAGATATAAATACTCCTAGTATAACTAGATAGCTTTTAAAACCTCTATAATTATATTATTATAATATTCTAAAATATCTAATAACTAGTATTATAGTAATATAATAATATTAAAGTATTACTTAATTAATACCTAGTTCCTAATATTATTAGTTTAATGTAATAAATTAAAGGTTAACTAGATAATCTTCTTTTAAATATCTATAAGTTATTTATGAATTATAATATTTAGGATAATTTTATTAAAGCTTTTTTTAATAAAATAATAGTTTTAGTTATAATAGTTATAGTTAGATATCTCTATACCTATTCTATAATTCCTTCTTTATAAGTAGCTATATAGATTTCGAGGAGATTTTAGTTCTATTATAAAAGATATAGAAAATTAATAAATTATAGAACGCCTAGCTTTTGATACTTCATTTTATTCTATTTTTAAGAGGTTTAAAAAGTTCTTAACGCTACGACCTTAGTAGTTACTTTTAGCTATATATATTAATCCTTAGTCTTAATAAAGTTCTATCTATATAACTATTATTATAAGGTCTTCTACAACTATAGGGTTAAATGTCGGAATTAGGGGTATAATTATTTCTAATAATAGGTAATTTCATTACTATTTTAACTAGTTATAAGCTGGTATTAGCATAAATATTATTATTAGGTAAGATTTATATTTAAATCTATATATAGGGTAAAAAGCTTAGATACTATTCCAGGTATAGAGTAAAAGTAACTAAATTATAATTTCTAACTAGATATATTTTAATAGCTAATTTATAGTTACTATTAAAAACCTTGAATTCCCTTCTATATTAAATAGTAGCTTTATTATTTGGTTACTCTTGCTCTATACCTAGAATAGTATCTAAGCTCTTTACTCTATATATAAATTTAACTATACATTTTACCTAATAATAGTATTTATACTAATACTAGCT
>RYZW01000600.1:7182-28681 GCA_004367215.1 Colletotrichum trifolii
CGCTTACCCGCCGCAGGATTCGAACCTACTATTCTTTACTATAATAGTAAGAGCTAGCTAGACATTAAACTACTACGTTAAGCGGGATTATAGAGATATAATAACTTATTAATTATAGTTATATTAAAGGTCTTTGATCTATTTAAAGTTATATACTTCTTAGGAAGCCTATAAAAGAAACTATACCTAGTAGTTAGCTCTTATTTCTTTTTAGCTCTTACTTCATATACTTTATAGATAATACTAAGGCTAAGGAACCGTTTAAATAGAGAAAACCTTAAATAGCAAGACATAGTTAGTTAATACGATAGCTAATAAATATAGAAGGTACGTATAAAGGGAAAGTATAAGCCTATATCCGTTATAATTACTTATTACAGGATTATAGTTATATAATACTTATTAGGAATAACGCGTTCGAATAGTAGAGCTTTTACCGGAAGAAACCTTAGCTATAGTACTATTCCTATAAGCCTCGCTTTACTCAAACTACTCAAAATAGAACCTCACATAATACGCTTAGCTATATTTAGTTATATAGAATATATACTAGATTTTACCTCCTAATTATACATAATAATTAAGAGTCTCACGATACTAAAAAGCTACTAGGCTAAACATATATATTATACTAAACCTATATATTTTAAATACTAAGATATCTATTAAAAATACTTTTCTTTTAGTTCTTAAAAAAGCTAGTTAGTAGCTTATTTAGTTTAATACTTTTCAAGTAAAGGCTAAAGCCTATAATCTATAGGAATACCTTAACTTTAAAATAATAATTTACTAAAGTTTCTTTTTAAAGTTTTTTTAAAAAGTACTTTTAAATAATTTTCTAAGAACTAGGTAATACTAATAAACCTATAAAATACCTAAATTAGGTATTCTTAAAGACTTTACCCTTAAAAAGATTAATTATAAGGAAAATCAATAATTCCTAGTAGATACTACTAAAGAGGTTTAAGTAAGGGATATTATAAATTTTATAGAGAAAAGCCTAAAGATTTATATAACTTTTTATAACTTCTATACTTTAAAAGCTTAAAATTACTAATATAAATATTTAAACTAGACTTACCTAATAAACTAGATCTTTAAGTATATAAGTAAAATACTATAGTACTAGTACTACTATATAGAGGAAAATATAACTATTTAAACTATAGATTTCTATAACTATTTTAGTATTATAAATAATCTATACTTCTAAAATACTACTATAATATACTATAAGATATTCTAATCCCTAAGATTTAAGTATTTGACTATAAAGATAATACCTAAAATATAATTTTAAAAATAATAGAATATTATATATACAACTCGAGTAGTTAACTATGTTCTATTAATTACTAAAATATTGTAGGTTAATAATCTTATAATTTTACTAGTTTATTTACTTATTAAAACTTATATATAAAACTATATATTTATAATTTATAGTTATTTAGACTTAATACTTTTAAATAAAATTATCTTAACTATAATAAAAGTTATATAATACTTCCCTGAGGTTCTCTAATATAGTAAAATAAGTTATAGTACTTTTAGTATTTTAATAGAAACCCCTACTATTATTTTAAATATTTAAAGTAATAAGAGATATTTCTAGAGTTCTAATAAACCCCTATATTTTCTAAAGTATAGCTTAAACTACCTTTTAATATATTATTACTATATATATTTTTAGTTAACTTATAAAAGCTAAGTATCAAATATTTTAACTAAAGAGAAGATTAAGTAATTACTTACTTTAGATTTAGATTTCTTAAAGAAAGTTTAGAGTCTTAGATAATAGTAACTATATAGCTAGTTTTCTAGCTAAATTAACTATAATACTATATAGTAAGTATACTATAAAGAGGGATTTTAGTAGTACCCCTTCTAAAACTCTTTTATCCTTAATTTAGATACTTTAGTTTATATTTTCTAAGATATAAAATACTTAATAACTTTTACAAACTCCTATAAAAAACTATATTTAGTATAGTATAAAGCTTATACTAATTAAAAGCTATAGAAATACTAAAATATTTATTTAGATTATAGAAAATAAAGAGATTAAATTATACTTCTATAATAATACCTTTTATACTATTCTAGTAATAAACCTTATTTCTTTTTAATAGTTATAAAAATAAAACTACTAATAACATACTAGGCTAAATTACTTATCTTAACTATAGAAAAATAACTATTCTAAGATTATAGCTATTAATATTTGATATAACTAGTAAATTCTTGAATACTATATACTTTATAAGAAATTAATTATTTTAGCTATATAGTTAGTATAGTATAAGCCTTCTTTTAAATATTACTAGTACTAGTAATAAACTATAGATACTATTTTAAAACCCCTAAAAAGTAATAAATAGCTTTAGTATTAGTATTTAAAGTATTTTAATAGAGAATTTCTAAACTATTTTATTTCTACTATATAAAATATTCAGATTACTAATAACTATTTAAAACATAATAATTACTAGTTTACTTAAGAAGTATATGAAATGTATAGTATTAGTAAAGCTAAATAAAAGATTCACTATATAGAACACGAGAATACTTTATATATTACCCCCGGGGAATATATTACTTTTAACTTTTACCTTTATTACTAGAACTATAGTAGTTATACTTGTACTTTAATATTTATAGACTGAGTTACTAATTACTCTTAAAACTTCTATTTTGTTAACTATACTAGAACTATAATAATAAAAGTATTTAAGAGTTTTTTAAAACTCTTTAAATATTAGTATAGTATTAATATCAAGGTCTTTAAGTATAATAATAAACTCCCTAAGTATAAGAAATTAAAATTAGATTTTATTTATCAAAATATATATTTTAAGCTATTTACTCCTTATACTTAAAACTAAAATAGAAATACTAAATATATTAGAATAGTTATTAAAGCTTACATGAGAGCTATAAAGTATAGTAGTAAACTACTCTATAATTTCTAGCCTAAAGCTTTATAAACTATAATATTTCTTTATAACTTAATACTAATATACCTCTTAAACTAGTAAATACTATACTAGAAACTTCATAAAACTACTTGAAAAAATAATACTGTAAAACTAGACTTAGCTTACTTTTATACTTATAGCTATAAAAACTTTATTCTAACTATAGATATAAGATTAAAATATAACTAACTAGTTTACTTTAAGAAATGTACTTTCATTAACATTTTAGTTGATTATACTTTAACTAACTAGTATTACATATAAAACTTACTTAAAACCGAAATTACTATAACCCATAATATCTCTTTTAATAAAATACTCTTCTTTAATAGAAATTTAATCCCTTTATAAAATAAGTTTAACAATTTAATTCTAATAAACTTACTTAATAATTATAAGAGTAAATAACTATAGTAGAACTACTTCAAATGAGCTTAATTACTTATTTAAACCTAAGCGAAAAGCCTAATAAAGTAGTTAATATAATAGGAAATATTTATAGTAGTTTAAGGTCTTATATCTATATAATAACTACTCCTAAACCTTATAAAGTATTTAAAACTACGAAGTTCGTGTTCATAACCTCTCTAGAATTACTTGCTATATTTTTCTATAATTTATTCATATAAATAAAACTATAAAAAGGCAAGGAATTTAGGTATTACTAGAGAAAGTTAAATATAAAAAAATAGATAAAATACTATATTAGAATTACTAGGAGATCTTTATTTAAAGTTACTTTTTTAGTTAGTACTTTTTAGTTATTTCAAAATACTCTAAAATCCTCCTATCTATAACTATAAAATTATATAAATTCCCGCTTAACGTAGTAGTTTAATATCTAGTTAGCTCTTACTATTACGGTAAAAGTAGTAGGTTCGAATCCTGTAGCGGGTAAGCGTAACTAGTAAGTATATATATACTTTCTAATTATATAAACTATATAGCAACTACTAGCTAGCTATTAGTATCTACTATAGCTATTATAGCTAGTAACTATTAATAGCTAGCGATAGTTACTACTAGCTAGCTAGTATTAGTATTACATAACTATAATCCTTAAAGAGTAACTATAATAGATAGGCCCATATTTTCCCTATTTATTACCTATTATATTTACTAACTATATCTTACTACCTAAGGTTTCTTCTATAGTTTCTACGGTTCCTCAGAACTAGTAATATTTAGTAGGTAAATAAAACAAGAGCCGATAACTAGGTACAACTACCTTTAAAAAGTCCCGGAGACGTATTTGACTTTAAATAGATCAGAGACCTTTAATACAACTACCTATAAAGTTATATAAATAGTTAACTAGAAAAAGTCCTAGAAGTTTGATTTTTTTAAGGACTCTAAAATATAAATATTAAGACTTTTATTAATAAGCTTTAACTATGAAGCAAATTAGATATTAGAGAATACTTAAGATATAGGGAAACAAAAGCTTTTACTCTAAACCTCCTATAGTAGAAACTATTGATATTACCTATATCTTACTTAGTAGTACTTACTTATCTATATACTAAAGTAATAATAGTAACTAAATAAACTTATCTTAGGTATTATATTAAATTATATTCTTAAAGCAAAATTAGCAAAACTCTTCTAAAAAGTTTAAAAATTCTAAAGTACTACTAGGTTTATACTTATAAACTTAATGAATATAAATACTTTATAAAAATCAAAACTTACCTAATCATTCGCAGAAATGAATAGCTACGAAAAAACTACAAAACCTATATAATAACTTTAATAAGTATACTATGTTAAACCCTTATAATAATTATTAACTATTTTAATCTTAAACCACTCTAATATAATATAGTTCATACTTTTATATATATAGTACCTAACGAAATTATTTATGTGGAAATACTACTAGGTTATTAAATACTAAATAAGATCTATTACTTAAATAAAATACCATATAACCTTTATAAATCTCTTTTCCTCTAATAATACTAACTAGAGATAGACCTTAATTATTTTAATTTTAAACCTACTATAGGAGAACTTTATTACTAGCTTAAAGATATATTATTTCCTTTTTCTATATTAATAATTATAAACTCTCTTTCCCCTTAAAAATATATCTAAAATACTTATATTATTAGTAAACCTTTAAAAAAGTATTACTTTAAGAAAGGTAGAGACTTATAGTAATTTCTCAGTATTAAAAGTATTCAAGATTAAATAGTATAATAGCTATAGTTCTTGTAAATAATATATATTAAAAAACTCCTTAAGTATTTCCTAAAGTATATATAACGCGTTAAATAATGCGAATCCCCTCTAAAACCTAATAAACTCTTCTTATAATATAATTAAGTTTCCTATGTAGAAATTAAATACTACTAATAAGATATCAGTTTTATTAATTATACTACAGTTAGAATAAAACTAGACATTATTTATATAATAAGCTAATTATTATACTTTAACTAAAACCTTTCAAATAACTACTATATTAAAGCTACATAAATAATGTCATACTTAAATAAAATAAAAAACCTTTACCTTAAGTTTAGCTATAAGGCTAGTAATCTATTTAATAGCTTCGTTATTACTATAAATACTAGTTTTATAGATAATGGTAATAATTAAAAAAACACTTAAATATATACTATATATTTCTTTAAAGGTTTAATAATATAGTAAGCTAATAAATAGAATACTATTACTACTTTAATAACTAAAATAGAACTTTTTATATTAATTTAAGCTACTTAAGAAACTATTTTGGCTAGCTACTTTATTACTATATTTTAAATAAACCTAATAATAAATATATTTAATAAAAGTAAAATATATAAACTTTACCTAGCTATCTAAATCTAGTATAATAACTAGTAAATAATATACTTAATAATAGCTAAAATAGTTTAACTATATATAAAGTTAAAATATATAAAGTAAAATATATAAACTTTACCTAGCTATCTAAATCTAGTATAATAACTAGTAAATAATATACCTTATAATAGCTAAAATAGTTTAACTATATATAAAATTAAAATATATAGATATCTATAACTACTACTAACAATAAAAAGCTTAGTAAAAATATTTTAAGATTAAATATATACTTTTAGGAGACTTTTAAGCTAATAACTTGATAAAAGCTCTCTAAGATAACTAGTTTAGTACTTTTCTTACTAAGATTAATATAATAAACTAGTTAAACTACTTAAAATTATAATAAGAAGACAAACTTCGAGATATTAGGGATACTAGAATTACTATACTTAAAGTATTCTTTAGTAAATAAGAAATACTTAATTAACCTAAAAATTGTATTACTTTTCCTACTATAAAAGTAGAGGTTTAATAAAAATAATAGGGTTATTTAGAATACTTCTTATAAGATATAAATAGAGTATTAATAGTATTATTGAAAAGACTAGCTTATAGGTAATACTTTCGAGGCTAGAAAAGTATATTAGGAATAATATATTTAAATAATAGAGTTTTTACTAGAAGAAACCTTAGCTATAATACTATCTCTACAAACCTAGCCTTACTTAAACCGCTCGAAATAAAACCTTATATAATATACTTAGCTATATTTAGTTACACAGAATACACACCAGATTTTACCCTCTAATTACATATAACAATACTAGATACCAGCTAGCTAGCAGTATACCTATTACTAGCTATTAATAGTTACTAACTATTTCATAGCTATCAATAAATACTAATAGCTAGTAGTAGTTACTATATAGTTTATATAATTAGAAAACATATATATATCTACTAGTAACGTTTACTTACTATAGGATTCAAACCTACTACTCTCACTATAAAATAGTAAAAGCTAGCTAGATATTAAACTACTATATCAAGCGGGTAATAACCTATTAATTTTAGTAGTAGTAGTAAAGGTCTCTAATCTATTTAAAGTTATATACCTCTCGGGAACCTTTTAAAGGAAACTATACCTAATAGTTAGCTCTTACCTGATTTACCTACTGGATACTACTAGTTCTAAGGAACCGTTTAAATAGAGAAAACCTTAAGTAGTAAAATATAGTCAGTTAATATGATAGCTCATAAATATAGAAGGTATATTAAAAGGAACGTATAGGCTTATATCTATTATAATTATTCTTTAAGGATTATAGTTACGTAATACTAATACTAGCTAGCTAGTAATACTTGTCATTAGCTATTCATAGTTACTAGTTACTAATAGTAAGTAGTAAGAGCTAATAGCTAGTAGTAGTTACTATATAGCTTACGCGACTAGTAGAACTAGTCACGCTTACCTACTACAGGATTCAAACCTACTACTCCTGCTATAAATAGTAAAGGCTAGCCAGACGTTAAACTACTACGTTAAGTAGGTATAATAACTTATTAATAAATATATAATTTACTATTTTTAAGAAAGTTTTGTTAATTATAAAGTTAAAATTAATATAAAAAGGAAGAAACTCTATACTATATTATACTAATTTGCTTAATATAAAACTTTTGAATATTAAACCTCTATAGAATTTAATAACATAAAAAACATATTTTGAGTTGAAAGACTAATTTGAAATATTACTTTAAATAGGTTAATAACTTCCTCAGTATAGATAAGTAGCTTAAATAGATTAATAACTTCCTCAGTATAGATAAGAAGCTAGAATCACTTTTTTATACTACTAAACTTAAACTTAAAAAAATATTTATAACTGAAATTGAGCTAATATCTTAAAACCTTATACGAAATACCTAGCTTCTACTACTATTTATATATAGTATATATCTTCTACTACTATTAATAAAACTACTAATCTCTAAATTATATAGTGTAAAATCTTCCTACTAGTAAGAAATATATTAAGATAATAGTAACATATAATACTTTTAATAACTTAAATACCTTTTATGTTTTTCCCCTATTCCCCTATTTTAAAACCTATTTATCAAATATACTATAGATCTTATAGAATTATATAATCAAAATAGAAAATATAGTAGAAGCTTCTATAATATTTATTAAACTAAAGTTTATATCTTCTATAATTATTACTTTAAATTTAATGCTTTATATTATATATAAGTAGGAGTTTTCTTAATTATACTAAAAAATTAAGCCCTCGATTTTTATCAAAAATATTATATATACTTTAGTTGAATCTATACTTGAATTAAATAGTTATAGATATTCAGGAGTATTTCGAAAGTAATAAGATCTATTAGATTTACTTCTCTAACTAGTAAAATACTATTTTTAGGAATATAATAACTAAGAATTCTAAATAGAATAAAGAAGAAGCTTTTAAGATACTTATTATAAAGCTTATATACTTCTAGAAAACATTTAAAACTAATTAGTATACTAATAAAACTCTCTATAGCTAATTTATAAATGTATACTATAGTATACTAAAGTACTAGTTAGTATTCTCTAGTTTTATAATAATTTCCTAGAGTTTTTATAACTAGTTATACTTAGCTATAAATATTACTATAATACTATAGTTATATTAGAGGTCTCTGATCTATTTAAAGTCACATACTTCTCGGGAACCCTATGAAGGAAACTATACCTAATAGTTAACTCTTACTTTATATACCTACTAGATACTACTAGTTCTGAGGAACTATTTAAATAGAGAAAACTTTAAATAGTAAAATATAGTTGGTTAATATAATAGCTAATAAATATAGAAGGTATAAAGGGAAAGTATAAACCTATATCTATTATAATTATTTATTATAAGATTATAGTTATATAATACTAATACTACTAGCTACTAATACCTATCGCTAGCTATTAATAGTTACTAGGTATCAATAGCTGTCGGTAGGCGCTAGTAGCTAGTAGTAATTACTATATAGTTTATAAAATAAGTAGGAATACTAGTCGTGGTTACCCGCCGCAGGATTCGAACTTACTACTCTTACTATAAAACAGTAAAAGTTAGGTAGACGTTAAACTACTACGTCAAGCGGGTATCATACTATAATATTCCTAAAATCGTAATACTTTTTAAATAATACAAATAATAGTACTATACCTTAAAAATAAATTTAGACTAACTATATATATAATATACCTCATAGTGATACTCCTATAACTATTCCTAACTACTATAAAGTAAATATTACTTTCTCCTATTCTATATATATATATATATATAATAGTTTGGGGTTATATTAAAGGTCTCTGATCTATTTAAAGTTATATACCTCTCGGGGTCCCTATAAAGGAAGCTATACCTGGTAGTCGGCTCTTACTTTATAAACTCTATAGATAATACTAGGGCTGGGGAACCGTTTAAATAGAGAAAACCTCAGGTAGTAATAATATAGTTAGTTAATTTAATAGGTAATAAATAGGGAAAGTATAGGCTTATCTATTATAATTACTTTTTAAGGATTATAGTTATATAATACTAATACTAGCTAGCCGTAATACTTATCGCTAGTTATGAGTAGTTACTAGCTATTAATAGTTATCGGCAGGCGCTAATAACTAGTAGTAGTTACTATATAGTTTATATAACTAGAAAATATATAGCTACTAGTCGCGCTTACTTACTATAGGATTCAAACCTACTACCTTTACCATAATAATAAGAGCCAGCTAGACATTAAGCTACTACGTTAAGCGGGAATATATATATAACAGAAAATATTATATATAACAGAATAAGTTATAAGTTTATAAAGTATATTTTTATGAAATAGTATACTTGATATAATAAATATAAGTTAACTAGTAATCTAAAAATATATTTTACAGTAGTATATTAAGCTTTTTTTATTAAATATAAAAGTATGAATAGTCTTAATAATAATCTCTAAGTATTCCTAAGAGATAATAAGTATAAAAAGCTTATTATTTAGTACTAGATATAGTATAACCTTAAAGACTATATTTCTACTATACATAAGATATTCTTTATATTATTTTTCAATAAGTAACCTACTACTTTAAATAGAAGTAAAACTACTAGAATCCTCTAAAATTAAGTAGTATTATATATTTTTACTAAAGAAAATACTTTTAATAGTAAAATTACTGAAAATACAAATATAACTCCTGTTTATATTTTTATACTCAAAACCTATTACTTAACTACTATTTTTCAAGGGATCTTACTTAACTTAAATACTACTAATTTCTCAACTACCAAGTACTCCTAATTTGAACTTTAAAATAAATAATTAACTTTCCTATAGTTTTCATATTTCTATAAAATAAACTAGTTATAATCTACTTTAGTAATACTACCCTAATTATGATATTTAGAATAATTAATACTTCTATATTACTGATTGTTATTATATTCTATATAATACTATATAATATCTTTTTCTTACATTACTTTATGAATCTGAATTATTTTGATATTATATTTAATAATATATATAACTAGCTTTATTACAATGAAAAGGTATACTTATTTTTTGAAAATAGAAGTATCTATGGATATTTCTCGATAAAAAGAAAATACTTACCTCTATATAGTTTATAGAATTAGAAATATAACAACTTTACTAATATTTTAGATACTTGTTTATATTATATTTTTATAATATACTTACTAAAATAGAATATCTAGTTATATACTATACTATTAAGGCTTTTAAGTAATATTACTACTAGTACTAGATATATAATATTACCTCCTCTTATTTTTATTTTACTATTTAGGATAGTATTAAATTTAACTTTAAAGTTATTATTAATATAATCTACCTTGAAAGCTACTTCATACTCTATATTATGAATACTATTATAGTATTTAATATTACTTAATATTTACTAAATATTTTAGTAAAGATAATATAAGAAACCTTTAGAGTATACTAGATTAACTTTTACTTAAACCCTCTAGATTTCATTACTACTAAAATAAGAATAATTTATCAATCTAAAAGGTTTAGGTTAGAAATAAAAACTATAGGATTAATAGCCTAAATAGTACTAATGAAATTATATAATAGCATTAGTAAAATTGAAAATTACTATACTCTCCTGTACTAAATATATAAAATGTATTGAAATAAAATCCCTATAATAACTTCAGAAGTATTCCTTTGAGTAATATTCAAAATAAAAAATAATACTACTAGCTTAAATAGCTTTATACTTATATTATTTATTTGTAGTATATACTCATACTTTATAGAAGATTCTACTTTTTCTTGAAATATAATTACTTAAACTAATATTATATAAAAAATAAAAGAGGGACTAATAGCTTACTTTCTATTATAACTATCAGTAGATATATTACTCCCTGAAATATAACGTAAGCTTTCCCACCCTCCTACTAACTACTATAACTAGCTTCTAGTTAATCTAGAGCTAAACCTCTTATAGCTATAATAGCTAGTATACCTACCCTATATTAACCCTTTCGATAATAAATAACTAATAACTCCTTCTATAATAACCTTATACTTTCACGCCCTTATGCTCCTATAGCTATATATAATTTAAATATCTTAAGATATTTAATTACTACTAATTATAAATACTCTATTTAGATTTTTATTATAATTTTAATATCTATAACTTCAATATCCCTATTATAGACCGAACTTTATTCATTCTTAAGATAAGATTTTATACTACTCATATAAAAGCTCTCTACTACTAATATAAGCTAATTTATAATCTCTATATAAATATAATAAGACTTAGCTTATTCCTATTAGTAAATAAATTTAATATATTAATTAAGTATAACTAATATATAAGTAATATTTACATAGGTATGGATATTTCTAGTATAACTAAATAACGTTTAAAACCCGTATAATTATAAGATTATAATACTCTAAAGTATCTAGTAACTAGTATTATAGTAAAGTATTAATATTAAAGTATTATCTAATTAATACTTTATTTCTAATATTGTTAGTTTAGTATAATAGCTTATAAGATAACTATTTAAGTTTCTTTTAAATATCTATAAACTATTTATTAATTATAGTATTCGGAATAATTCTATTAAAGTTTAGTTTAATATACTAATAGCTTTAGTTATAATAGATATAGCTAATTATTTCTATACTTATTTTATAATTATCTTTTTATAAGTAATTATATAGATTCTAGGGATATTTTAATTCTATAATAAAAGTTATAGAAGAGGAATAGATTATAGAGTATATAGTCTTTTTATCTCGAAATGAATATTCTATTTTATTCTATTTTTAAAGAAATTCAAAAATTTCTTAACTTTATAACTTTAATAGTTATTCTTAGCTATATATATTAAACCTTAGTCTTAATTGAACTTTCCCTATATATAGTATTCCTATAAAGTCTTCTTTTACTATAGGGTTAAATATTAGAACTAGGGGTATAATTCTCTATAATAATAGGTAGTTATATTACTATTTTAAATAGTTATCAGCTAGTAGTAGTATAAATACTAGTATTAGGTAAGATTTATAGTTAAATCTATAAATAAAGTAAAGAGTTTTGATACTATTCTAAGTATAGAGTAAAGGTAACTAAATTATATAAAAAGTAATAGAGAAGGTTTACTATACCTATACTAAATATACTATTCATACTTCTTTAGTAATATGTAATAATCTTGATATCTTATATATAATGACTTTTCTACTTTAGTCTCTTATATATATCTCATAAGACAAATAAGGATAGTAAAACCTATTTTACTTTATTACAACTTATAATAAAATATATATTCTTCAATTCCCTTAAAATATCTAAAAGCTTTTAACAATAGCTATTAACTGTATTTTAAGAATAAATAATAAGTCTTACTAGATATATTACTAAATCTAAAACTTAAGAATACTAACATATATTACTTTAGTTCTTTCCCCGATAATACTACTAGAAGTCTAATACTATATAAATATATATATTCCTATAATAATACATTAATGTTATCTATAACTACCCCCATCAAACTCTAGAATACTTAGTAAATACTATAAAATACTATTATTATACATAATAGTAACTCTTCTATTACTGAATAATAAGAATCCTCTATTTCCCTATATAATAAATAATATCCTTAATATATTACTATTAATAATTATGTCTCTAAAGTTTTAGGAACTATTTTTCTAATTTAGATATTTAAATATAAGTCTTATTTTATAGTATACTTAATAGTTAAAGAATAGTCAGATATAGCCTTTTCTTTTACTTTCTAAAGTAGAATACTATTATAATACTAAGTCTACTATTTAAGAAGGTAATTAAAAAAGAAGTTAAGAATATTATTATTAATAGTAGTATTAAGATTATCTCATGAAACCATATTTTCTATAATAATTATAAATATTTCAAGTTATATTTTATTAATAAGATTGAAACTAAAAATACTAATAAAGTATATAAGAAGTTATACCTGATAACCTGAGATTTAAGTAAGAATAGTAAGTTTGAAATATCAATATAATTTCGACATATTACTTAAACCTATACCTAAACTAAAATAGAGTTTATAAAGCATATTATTACTAACTTGTTCTTTTACTTTAAAAAGTAATATTTTCTAGGATTTATAATAATAATTGTTAAACTACTATATACTCTCGCTAAAGCTAGTACTTACTAGTAAGTAACTTATTCTAAGTACTATAAAATAGTGATAGAAAGAGATATTAATATGTAACCTATACCTCTTTATATTGAATTTTACTAATAAGGATTTTAGCTTTATAAGTATATAAGTAGACAATACCCTTAATCCCTCTAATACTACTTTTTCATATCATAAAAATGAAGAACTGTAAGAAACTTTATTTAAAATAAAGTTTAAAATTATTTTTATAGAGATAACTTCCCCTACTTTCTATAGAAATATCTTAAACCTTGATAGTAATACTTTCTACTAATACTAAAAATACTAAAAGTAAGAACTAATACTGTTTAATATATATACTATACTTAAAATACTTAAAAAGGTATATATTAAATAGTATATATATAAAGTATATACCCGCTTCACGTAGTAGTATAATATCTAGCTAGCTTTTACCGTTTTATGATAAGAGTAATAGGTTCGAATCCTATAGCAGGTAAGCGTGACTAGTAACTATATATTTTCTAATTATATAAATTATATGATAACTATTACCAGCTATTAGCTCTTACTAATAGCTATTAATAGTTAATAACTATTAATAGCTAGTCATTATTAATAGTAAATAATTATTAATAGCTAGTAATAGGTATTGATAGCTAGCTAGTATTAGTATTATATAACTATAATCCTGTAATAAGTAACTACGATAAATATAGGTATATACATATTTTCTATTTATTAGCTATTATGTTAACTAACCGTGTCGTTGCTACCTGAGGTTCTCTCTATTTAAATAGTTCCTTAACCCTAGTATTATCTATAAGGTATATGAAGTAAGTAAGAGCTAAGATAATAACTAGGTATAGTTTCCTTTGAAAAGTTCCGGAGAAGTATATAACTTTAAATAGATCAAAGACTTTTAATATAACTATTATATATATAAAGTATATTTCTTTTCAATATACTAACCTAAAGTATTGTTTAACCTCTCGTATACTATATAAGAATAATAACCCTCTACTAATAATACTATTACTCTTAATCAATAGCTCAAATAGTAAATTAAATATCTTAACTATAACCCTAGCTTTATATTACTTAATTCCTCTAAAATATACTTTTATATTTATTTTAGTAGTTCTTTTACTAATACTACTAACTTCTTATCTTAACTAGGATTTATAATAATCCT
This sequence comes from Colletotrichum trifolii, assembly GCA_004367215.1. Classification (NCBI taxonomy): domain Eukaryota; kingdom Fungi; phylum Ascomycota; class Sordariomycetes; order Glomerellales; family Glomerellaceae; genus Colletotrichum; species Colletotrichum trifolii. The sequence goes on from RYZW01000600.1 coordinate 21,882, forward strand.
AAACTAAGAAATAATAACTAGTAATAACTAGAAATAATAACTAGTAATACCTAGTTCGACTTCTATAATAACTTTAAGTACTACTTCTCTACTAAATATAAAGAATAACTAGGAGTATATTTATTTTAGAAATATATGCTATTATGGCTAGTATAGACTTTATTTATACTATAGCTATATTACTTATGAAATCCCTAAATATTAAGATTTCCCCTAAATCCTAACTATCATATATACTAAGTTATATTTATTTTATAAGTATTTTGTAAAGTCAAGTATTACTAAAGAGAAGCGCCTAGAAATTATTATTACAATACTAAAGTAATTATATAAGTACTATAAGCTCTACGAAATGTAGTAGATTAATAGAGATAATAATATTACTAATATCTTTATAAGACGTACTTTAAACTATACTTTTGAGGAATATATTAATTTAAGCTATATAACTATTCAAATAGAAAGATCAATTATTCGAGTAGAGTAAATTAAGAAGTATTTAGATATTATTAGGTAAAAAGTAAAAAGATTACTTTTAATACTATTTTATATTTAATTATAACATTATTTTTAATAGTAGTTTTAGTATATATTTATAGCGTTTTTAGTACCAGTTATTATATATAAATGAATATGTATAAAATATATAATAAAAAGAAAGAATTACTAGTATCAGTAATACTACACTACATAGTATATACCTCTATATAAAATATATATACCTATATATATATATATATATATAGTATATATAGCTATATACTTCTATATATATACTTATATTTATATAGTATAGATAGCTGTATACTTCTCCATCTTCCTAGTAATACTTATTACTAGCTATAACTTAATATTATAATAGTTAGTAAGTAACTACTATACTATAGATCTAGAGTCTTATATAGCTATATCGATAGCTATATAATATAGTAATAATAATGACGAACACTAGAACCTTTTTATACCTATATAACGAAATCATATATAACGTATAATTATCCTTACTAGATAAACTGATAATGTATTTTATTATTAGTCTATGAAGATCATTTAGGTATTAGTTTATAGGAGATAAAGTATATTCTCTAGTATATTAGCTTTTCTATAAAGTATTTGTAAGTTATTTACCTCTTCAATAAAAAAATAATTACTAGAGATTCTTTATCAAGATTCTAAGTAGTATGTATAGCTATTTAGTTAGTTTATTAGAAATTTGATTCAACAGGCTTTGTTATAATAATATAAGAGACCTATAAGATTAATAATATGAAGTTATTTTCTAATAGAAGAAGTTAACTAGCTTTATTTCTAGACTTCTTATAAGTAAAGACAAAGATTTAATACTATCTAATATATCTTCTAATACAAAGATATCTTTAGTATTAAAGAATATTATATAATCCTCAATTTCTTCTTATTATTATTCTAGACGTAGGTTTAAGAAGTTTAGATTTTCCCTATAATATTTAAAGAAGTAACTTACTACAGTTTACCTCTTTCTATACTAATTAATAGTAAAGAATTATTTTTATTAGTCTAAACTAAGTTTTTAACTATATATAGGAATAAGAAAATTAATATAAAATAGATTAATACTTATAAATTAAGGCTTCTTCTATATAGGTTTATAAAAATAAAAATAGAAAGATATTGAAGTCATAATCAATATTTAAATAGAATACTTATTGTTAGTAATAATTGAATATCTCAAGATATTTGAATTACATATAGCTATAAAAGTATAAACGTATAAAAGTATGAGGTTATCGTAGAAGGAGTTATTAGTTATTTATTATTAAAAAGGTTAATATAGGGCGGGTATACTAGCTATAGCTATAAGGGGTTTAGCTTTAGATTAATTAGGAGAGATATTTAAATTTTACGTGAATAGCTATAAGGGTATAAAGGTATAAGGGTATAAGGGTATAAAGGTATAAGGTTATCGTAGAAGGAGTTATTAGTTATTTATTATTAAAAAGGTTAATACGGGGCAGGTATACTAGCTATAGCTATAAAGGGTTTAGCCTTGGATTAACTAGGGGCTAGTTATAGTAATGAATAGGGGCTATAGGAGGGTTAAAGTTATACTTCAGGGGGCAATATATCTACTAATAGTTATAGTAGAGAGCGAGCTATCAGTTCATCTTATAGTATTAAGTATAATTTATATTTAATTAAGTATTATAAAAGTAGATATATATTATAAGTAGTAATTTCATGTATATATTATATAAGCTTACTTAGTAATTTATTTAAAAGAAATTTACAATCTTCTTAATTTAGTTAGGCTTATAGATATTATTACTATTATGTAATATAATTCTTTATTATTATTATATTATTAATTATTTTAGTACTAAGTTTGTCTTTCATCTTCATTAATAATACGATATATTTACATTTTGCTTTTCTACAGTTGATAATATATCAGGAGTATTTAAAACTTATTATATTTTGTTTTTCTTCTATAGTATTAGGTATTTTCTTTATAGTCTTTATCTAATCTTAATAAGATAGAGAATCTATATAGTTCAGTATATTTTCGAAGTATTTATTAGTAGTCAGTAATTCATTTATTTCTATGAAGTATTTCTCTAAGTTTAATATAGTTTAGTAAATTATATAATACTAAGATATAGATATCTAGGGACTTTAATGATACTAGGAAAGTAAGTTTATGAATGATGTTAAGGAATATATTAAATAGTAGTTTTTGTATTATTATATTTCTACTTGATATTTATAGGGAGAATTAGGATTACTTAGGCTGAATATTTAGTTTGGGACTTCAAGGCTAGTTATTCTCAATTCTTATTTTTAAACATAGGATCTAGTTATAATTATTTAAGTATTAGTTATAAAGCTAACTATTTTGTAATATTTTAGGGATTTCTACAACTTAGAAATTGGGAATTAATGAAAAAAGTATAATAGAGTATTTTACTATAAACTTATTTATCATTTTAGAGTAATAGAAATTTCAGATAACTATTATTGAATTTAGTTTAATATTTATAGTAAGTAGTTTAGTTTGATAAATTATTTCAAGTAAAGTAGATTTTTCTAAGTTAAATATTATGAAGAAGTAATTTATAGAGCTAAATTATATTATTGAATTAATAGTAAAGAAAGGCTATAGATTTATTAATCCTCTAAGAACTTAAGTTTGCTACATAATTATATATATATATATAGAAAGAAGTTTTTAGATTTACTTTTAATAATAAAGTATTTCTTTATATAAGTATAAATCTATGAAGATTAAATTATTACTATTATAGATCTAAGAAAAGGTAAATTGCTATTTCTATTGAAAATAGTAAGTAAATAGTAATACTATGTAGATAAAGGGTTTTCCATTAATACTAAAAAGTATAAAAGAAAGGTTTCTTTTCTTAAATTAGTTAGTTCTTTTCTTAATTGAATATATTTTGATCCTTTAATTATTTATTTCTATTTATCATTGACTTCATTATAATATCTTAACTCTATTACGTTTTCCCTAGTGAAATAACTAATGTTTTAAATATATAATTCTTTAATAATCTTTATAAAATCTTCTTAATCTATAATTCGAATTTCTAAACTTCTTAGGAAACTATTGATAATATATTATACTAAGTTCTAATTAACTTTTCTAAGTTTCTAACATATATTTCCTTTCTTATCTTATAGTAAGTATCTTAACTAAAATATCTCTTGAACACCTTTACTAATTCTATATATTTTCAATTTGAAATACTTTAGTATAAGTTTTTTATAGTAGGTTTTTTTTATTAAGTTTATAGTTTCGAACTGTTTTATTGATATAGGTATATTTCTAATAAGTTTCTATAGACGTTTATTTTAATAGCTTTTGGGCAAGAAGTCCTAAAATAAAGTAATATATCTATATTAGTAATATCTCAAGAGAAAGAGGCCTTCTACTTTTATAATAGGCGAGAAGGCTAACCTAATAGTTATAAAAAGCTAAGGCTAGTATATGATAGTAGTAAGTTATATAGCTTACCCCTAATACTGCCCCTTAAGGTAGGTTTATAACTAGGTAAAATATAAGAAACTATTTTAAATCTATGAAAACTCTAGGTTTAGCTACAACATTTAAATCTAAGTAGTTTTTAAAAAGTCGAATACTTCCAGGTCTAAGTTAACTTAAGAGCTTTTTAATGAAGTCTTAATTAATCTAGATATTAGTAATTACCTTAGAGATAATACCTAGTTTAAACTATCTACTATTTCTAGTAATCTAACAAAATCCTTATATTAAATAATATTTGATACTTTAGTAAAGCTGTTAGTAACCATATTAGTATTTCTAATAAGGCAGAGACTAATTATATTATTATCATTAATTTCCTAGACAATTTACCTATGCTAAATATTGATATTTTGTATATATACTTGTTTTCGAAGATTTATAATATTTACTAAAGTATTAGTATTATCTATAAAGTAGATTATAGGTATAGTAATTTATTAATCTAGTAGCTACTCGATATATTATTAAATCTACTTAAGGGATATACTAGTAAGTATAAGGTTAATAAGTTCTACTTCTATAAGACTTAGAATAACAATTATTTATTTCTTAAATTTATAATTAATAGACAAACCTGCGAAATAGACTATATAGCTACTAATTAATATATAAAATAGTTTATTATCTATAAAAAGAGTATTTATTATAGTATAAAACTTTCAATCTGTTGAACTAATACTGAAGTACTAGTAAAGGTCTCAGGGAACAGTATAACTATCAACCATAGAAGAATAAGGAGTTCAAAGTGGTATCTGAAAATAGTACTAGTATTAGTAGAAATAGTAATAATAATAGGAAGTTCGGATTCTATAGAAATAGGGAACTTTACTATCTATATAACTAAAATAGAGTTTATCTTTAAAAAAGTTAACCTCATATTATACGGAACATTCAAGGCTCCGGGACGCACGGGCCACTAAACCTTAAACATCAAATATTCTAATATTAAAGTTTAACCAATTTAGAATATAATTNGTATAATTAATATAGGTTATAAAACCTAAACTCTAAAAACTAGTTTTCTAGAATATTTAGAAAATATAAAGTTATAAGAATATTAGAAACTACTTAAGCTTTTTAACATTTTTTATATATAGGAATAGAATATAGAGTTAATAATAGATTTAGCTATAATTCTAAGTAGAATAATAAGCTTAGTCATAAATCTAATTTTTTCCTATAAAATCTATAAAGGATATTATCTTTTAATAGTTTAGAAAAGTTAAAAATAATAAAAACTCTAGAAACTATATAGGAAAAAACTAGAGAAATATTTGATTAGAAAAACCTAAAAATTTTAAAGAAGTTTAAAAGAAAGGATTAAAATAGAATAAATAGAGAAAAATCTAAAAAACCTAAAACTTTCGAAGAAGTTTGAAGGAAAAGATTAATCTTTAGAAAATAGTTAATTTAACTTATTTCTTTTATAAGAAAGAAGAATATTCTGAAAATTATTCTTCAAAATCCTCTTAATAATATAATTAAATTTAACTCGTCTTAAAAGCTTAGTTAAAATATCAGTAATGTTATTATTAGTATTTATATGATAGAGATTAATTTCCTTATTATAAATCAAATCTCGTACAAAACATAATAAATATTAATATACTTAGCTTTTTTAGAATTTAGTGTTTTTAGTAAGTTTTTTAGTTGATTGATTATTTATAAAAATAATAGGTTTATTCAAAGCCCTAAATCCTAAAGTAGTATTAATGGAACTATAATCATTATATAAATAAATAGCTTCTTTAGTAGTTTCTACTAGAGCTATATATTTAGTTTTCTAAGTAAATAAAGCTACTACTTTTTGCTTTAGAGAACTATAACTTTCAATATTATGAAAATCTAGGCAAAATATATAAGCTAAAGTAGACTTTCTATTATTTAGGTCTCTTACCTAATCTAAGTCTATAAATCTATATGAATTAAAGATAACAATATTATTATAGTTGTAAATTAATTTATAATTAGGGTTCTTTTTCAAGTAACTCTATATTCTATTAAAAGTAAAATATTCTTTAGAAGGATTTGAAGAAAATCTAGATATAGTTATAACAGCTAAAGTAATATCTAGTTTTGTTTTTAAAGCTAAATATAATAGAGCTCTGACTTCCTTTTGAAATTCTAAAATCTCTTCTTTTAAAGTAATATCTTTATTTTTAATAAATTTAGACTTATTATCTATAGGAGTATTAAAACCATGAATATTCATTTTTATTAAACCTCGTAAGAATTCTATCAGTATATTTAAACTAATTTATTTCTAATACTCGATTTTCTTTTAGTTAATAACTAAGTAATTACTTAAAAAGGTAGTTGGTTCTCCTAAATCTTGAATTTTTCCATTCTTTTTAAGGTTATTATAAATATACTCTAAAGTTATAAAATTGTTAGCTCCTAATAGTATATTATTAATATAATGAACTAAAATAGCTAAGTATTTCTTTCTTTTAAGAGTAATATTAAGAATAAAAATTCCTTTATTATAAGGAAAGACTTTAAAGCTAATTCTATATAAAATCGATTTAAAGTATTGATACTATAACCTAAAGCTTTGTTTTAACCTATATAGAGCTTGATTAAGTAAACAAACAAAAAGCTAATTTTTATAATTTTCATTAAAAACTAAACTTTTTGAATCTTTATTATAGATATAGCTAGTAAGTAACTTAATATATATCTTTTTATTAACTTTAGTATAAATAAAAACTATAGTAATATTATACTAAATTAAAATCTAGTTATAATATATAGAGATTAT